>JAXCGZ010017414.1:0-69602 GCA_037179515.1 Halocaridina rubra | reverse complement strand
AATAATTTTTTTACCCCGGCCGGGACTCGAACCTAGGACTTATGATTAAGGTTGGGGAATCTGTAATATGAACATAGTGACATTCAGTTAGAAGGCGTTCATTCCTAAGTATAGCAGATATAAGCTATAAGGTTGGATTCCTATTAACCTTCTGTGGTGTAGTGGTAGCGCCTTGACTTAGTAATCATAAGTCCTAGGTTTGAGTCCCGGTCGGGGTAAAAAATGATTCATGTTTTCACATATGTAATGTGCTTATCTGGATATATATATATATATATATATATATATATATATATATATATATATATATATATATATATATATATATATATATATATATATATATATATATATATATATATATATATATATATATATATATTATTTAGTTGTTTATTTGAAGGAATTAGATTTAATTTATTTACAAAATTACCAAATACATAGCCGTAAATACATGCCTGAATTCCTTGAAGCTTTACTGAAAGTATTTGATTTTGCAGCAAGAAAAAAGTACAAAACAATTTATTTATTCGGTGATTGGAACTAAGATTTGTTTAAAATAAATGATCAAAGAGTAACTGATTTTATAAACTTAATGTATTCACGTGGCTGCTTTCCAATAACTACTAAACCTACGAGAGTAACTGAAAATAGTGCATCTCTAATCGATCATATCTGGACCACAAATCTTGAAGACAACATAAGTAATTACATAGTGTACACCGACATAACAGATCATTTTGCAGTATACTCCCAGTTTAAAAAAGAAGAACATAAATTTGATGCATATGTAGAAAAAAGACATTACTCTGATGATAACATAGCTAAATTTACTAAAGATATATCACATGAAAAATGGCAACATATCATTGACCTAAATAATGCAAATGAAGCTTTTAATAAATTTCACTGTACATTTAGAGATAAATTTCTAGACTGCTTTCCTCTAAATCGACTGTAACAGATGCCCACACATAACTGCAGGATTAAAAAATAGTATCAAAGAAAAACACCGATTAGAAAGGCTTGCATCAAAATGGCCTTTGTCTTTTGGAACCAGATATAAAGCTTACAGGAACAAATTAGTAACACTACTCCGAGCTGCATAAAATAGATATTTTCAGGATAAGCTTAAGAAGGAACAAGGAAACAGCAAGTCCACCTGGAATACAATAAACAGCCTAATGGGACGAAAACAATTTAATCATTCAAAGGAAATCAAATTAAAAAATGATAATGACCACACTGCTAATATCTTTAATAATCATTTATTAACTATAGCAAAACCAACACAGGAACAACAAAATGTGCAACAAAACTCACACCGACAGCTTCTTAATAATCCACCAGACTTTTCGTTTTACTTGTATCCTGTAGCAAGGGAGGAAGTCACTAAATATATAAAAACCTTAAAACCAAATACAGCATCGGGATATGATGAAATTCCATCAAAACTACTCCAGGTCAGTGCCCATTACATTGGTACCCCACTTACCCACATAATCAATCTATGTTTTCAGCAAGGATGTTTTCCAGACAAACTAAAAAGTGCTAAAGTAATACCTATTTTTAAGTCAGGCACTGTAGATGATGAAAATAACTATAGACCTATATCTATCTTACCATCTTTAAGTAAAGTGTTTGAGAAAGCGATTGTTCACAGACTTAAAGAATTCCTTGAAAAGTTCAACCTATTATCGGAAAATCAATACGGATTCAGTAATAATAAGACCTCTGAAAAAGCAATAATGAACTTTACAAGTGATGTTTATCAAAATTTGGAAAATAAAAACTTTGTTGCAGGGGTTTTCCTAGACTTGTCCAAAGCATTTGACTCATTAGACCACGATATGCTAATAGAAAAACTAACTTGTGTGGGTATTAGGGGAACACCATTACAGTTACTTAAGAGCTACTTGAAAAATAGAAAACAAGCCGTACATTGTAATGGGAAAGCATCTTTGTTGCAAACTATTGAGAGGGGAGTACCACAGGGATCAATACTGGGCCCATTGTTATTTTTAGTTTATATAAATGATATTTCCAATGCCAGTAATAAATTAAAATATATTCTCTATGCAGATGACACCAACCTTCTCTTGCATGATAATAACCTTGACCACCTGCATTCTGTTTTAAATAGTGAACTAGAAATAATTAACAACTGGGTCTCTGTTAATAAATTAAAGCTAAATGTTTCCAAAACTGACTATATCTTATTTCAAAATAGATCTGTAGTACACAATATTGGTCAAGTTAATATGAATGGGTATGAAGTTAAAAAGTTGCTTGTAAGAAATTTTTGGGAGTAATTATTGATGAAAATTTAAGTTGGAAATATCATATTCAATCTGTCTGCTCAAAACTGTCCAAGACGTGTGGAATTTTGTATAAAATTCGCGATAACCTAACAAATGAGGCCTTAAAAAGCATATACTATTCCCTGTGTTATCCTAATATTATATACTGTTTGTCCATCTGGGGTTGTACTTGGCCGTCGATTGTAAGGGATGTATTTGTAACTCAGAAAAGACTGATCAGAACTATTACATATAGTGGAAAATATGACTCAACTTCCTCTTTATTCAAGGAGCTAAACTTGCTTAAATTTAATTACTTGATACAATATTTCTGTCTTGTTATTATACATAGTGATGTTAATGATAACAGAAAATTATTTAGATTTATTCAACACAACCATGGAACCAGAGGTAACAATGTAAATTTGATATGTCCACAGCCGAGAACAACCTTGTGCAAATTTTCTATTCACTGTTTTGGCCCAAAATGTTGCAATGCATTACCAGAAGATTTAAAAACAATAACTGGCACAACTTTATTTAAAAAGAAACTCAAACAGCATTTATTTACTAGGCAAAATCAAGCAGCTGTTGATTAATAATTAATACAGTATTAGTGTATCATTATGTCCAGGTTAAGGTCAGGCTACTGTTTTGTTTTATTACAAGATAAGTATGAGATTGCTATATTGGAGCTTTTGTTAACTATTGCCGTCATACTTTAATTTATGTGAAATGTATATTAAACTGCCTGCCAAGAAGCTCTTGCTCAGCAGGTTAGTGCCTCTGAATATAATGTACATATTTATTCCTGTATGTATACTAAATATTTGGCAATAAAATCTATGACTATATTTATGCGAAAAAGTTTGTTAAGGTTGGTAAAAGAAGAGTCACATGGCATTGTTGTATATGTATATATCTAATTAATGGTTTTATTTATTTGTGGTTATTTAAAAGAATGAGATTTAATTTATTTACAAAATTACCAAATATATAGCTGTAAATACAATCTTTATGCAAAAAAGTTTGTTAAGGTTGGCAAAAGAATAGTCACACAGCATTTTTGTATATGTATATATCAAGTTAATGGTTTTATCTATTTATTTATTTATGTATTTGGTAATTTGAAGGAATTAGACTGAGAAAAAGAACAAAAGCCATTGGTCAGTTCAAATTTCCTCAAGTATATAGAGGAAAATCAAAGAAACGAACTCATGAAAAGAGTAATACAGGGGGTCCTCACATAACGTCGTCCCAATTAACCTCGTTTCGCAGTTACATCAGAGGCCAATAAATAATTAATAAATTATTCATAAATTTATTTATCGACCTACCTGCATGGTGCAATAAACTCAAACCGTGCGCACTGAACAGTTTGCGAGCGCGTTGGACGAATACATAGCTGGCAGCACTGCTGCATTCATATTTATCAGGTTAATGGTTATTTATTTATTTGTATATTTATATGGTTAACTTGAAAAAAAAAAACAAAACATAGCCGTAAATAAGATTTTATTTGAAATACACATGAATACACAGCTACCCACACAGGTGTTTTCAATATTTATCAAGTTATGCTTTATTTATATATATATATATATTTGGTTATATTGAATTACAAAAAAAAAAAAAGCCATAAACACGATTTTTTTTTAAATAGTTTGTTGTGCATAGTGTAAGAATACAATGTCACGTGGCATTAGAAGAGGGAGAAGAACCACTACTCAGTTTATTCCCGCCCGCCATATTGTGCCTAGTGTTTTCGTCTACTCTCTCGTTGTGTTCGCTTGTTACTGATATTACTATGCCTCGTAAGTGTGTTAGTGATAATTCTGATGGCAGTGCCACTAAGAAAAGAAAAGCCATCACCATGCTGAAAAAGGGAGAATTTTCTACGAACATTAGCCGTAATCTCGGATTAGCCCATACAATAGTGGCCACGTTCATCAAAGACAAAGATCGCATCAGTGACCACGTGAAAGATTCAACTCCAATGATGTCCACTGTGATCAATAGGCAGCGTAGCTGCCTTATGATCAAGATAAAAATTACTGCTAATGCTTTGGTTTGAAGGCAAAAATCGACGGTATATCCCAATAAGCCTTATGCTTATACAGGAAAGACTAAAATATTGTTCGAAGCCTTGAAAAGAGAAAAGGGGCGAGGAAATGCAGGTGAAGAGTTTGTGGCTAGTAGAAATTGCTTTAATCATTTTAAGGATTGCGGTAATTTGCATAATATAAGAGTGCAAGGTGAAGCAGCTGGTGGAGATGAGGAAGCGGCAAAAATGTTTCCTATTGCTTTGGCTGAGATAATAAGGGAAGAGAGTTACTGTGCCAAACAGGTATTCAAAGTGGATGAGACTGGCTTATTCTGGAAGTATATGCCTAGTCATATGTACATCGCCAAGGAGAAAAAGACAGCAACAGGCCATAATGTCAGCAAGGAGAGACTGACTGCTTTTGGGGTCTCATGCTGCTGGAGACTGTAAGCTGAAGCCCTTGTTGGTTTATTTGGCAAAAAACTCAAGGCACTCAAGGGCGTTTGCAAGGGTAAACTGCCAGTCATCTGGAAGTCAAACACGAAGGCTTGGGTAACCCTTCAAATATTTGAGGGCTGGTTCAGTGACCATTTTATCCCTGAAGCGGAGAGGGACAGTACTTCTAAGGGTATGCCCTTTAAGTTGTTGCTAATCCTGGACAATGCCCCTGGTCACCCTGCCCATTTGGATGACTTTCATCCTCATGTAAAGGAGGTTTACCTTCCATCTAATATCACTTCCCTGTTACAGCCAATGGATCAGAGGGCCATTGCCTCTTTTAAAGCCTACTACCTCCGAAGAACAACCACTACGGCTCTCAGGGCAACTGAAAAGGACAAGAACCTGACTTTCAAGGACTTCTGGAAGTCGTACAATATTTTTCATGCTGTGAAGGATATAGGTGATGCTTGGGAGGAATTGATGCAAACAAACTTGAATGGGGTATAGGTTTTGAGGAGACAGTTGAGGCTGTAACCAAGAACGTGGTTGTCATGATTAAGGAGCTCTGTTGGAGGTGGAGGCTGATGATGCAAAAGAGCTCCTGGAATCTTATGGCAATAAGTTATCTACTGGGGACCTCATTCAACTGAAAAAGCAAATTACTGAAGAGGAGGAAGAATTACCAAGCCCAGAGCTCAAGAGATTACACCCAGGGAATTGGAAGAAATGTTTGCCCTAGCAGAGGAATTGTTGGCAAAGCTCGAGGCTCAGGACACCAATGTTGCCAGGTACAGAAGGTTGAGAGAGGGATCAATGATGCCCTCTGGTGTTACAAGGAAATATATGAAAAGAAGAGGACTATTCCAGAACCACTGCGACCAATTCTTTTTGAAAGTAGAGCCCCCACCAAAAGATCCAGTGCCCTCTACCTCAGGTGCCTCCACCTCTATAGACTCACCTGCCCCAGTACCTCTATTATGTTCTTTTGCCTCTCCAGACTCACCTGCCCCAGTCTTCTCAGCACCTGCCTCTCCAGATTACACCTCCCAATAAGACAGTCTCTATTTCCCTTGCAACGCCCCTTCCAGTGTCCAAGCCAACCACACGAGTAAAGGTAAACAACATCTAGCCCATTCCCTGTTACCAGTGGTGCTCCACAGGGCTCTGTTCTTTCACCTATTCTATTCTTTCTCTTCATCAATGACCCTCTACAATCCCCATCTTCCCCTCTTCTTCACGCCTTTTCCAACGATTTTACCCTCCACTTTTCCTCTGCCTTTTCTTCACAACCTTCATCTGCTACTTGTAATCAGTCTCGTATCACTCCTTCTACTCTCAACTCCGATTTCCAGAGGGTATTTGAGTGAGGCACCCAAAATTTAGTTAAATTTAATGCCTCCAAGACACAGTTTCTGGCTATTCCTTTATCTTCTTTTTCTTCTCCTGATAGCCCTATTGTCTTTGAAACTAACGAAATTTACCCTCTTAATGCTATCAACATATTAGAAATCCATATAGCCTCTAACTTATCTTGGAGGAATCACATAATCCAAATTTCTAAATCTGCATCCAAAAAATTGGGGTTCTGTTTTGTTTTCGTCATTCTTTTCCTCTTTACAGTTACTAAAATCTATAAAGGTCTCATCTATCCCTGTTTAGAATACTACTCACATATCTGGGGTGCTTCCTCTAATACTTATCTCCTTGATAGGGTTGAATCTGAGGCAGTTAGACTCATTAATGATCCTTTTCTTACTTATATTCTGGATGTTGAGCTCACGGATCAATGTGGCAGGATAAATCAATAACAAACATACAATCTATAGCTTTAATATTGTGACAAAAAGAGGACATCGTACACCGACCGCTTATTTACAATATACTCCCGATCTCAACATAAACAAACAAAAAAGGACGCTTGAGAAGTGCAATATTGTATACAATTTGAACAGAATTAGCGTACTCCCTCTCTTTTAAACAGAAAGAGAATGCTTAAAAAAAATCACAACATTATACTGTATGTTGAATAAATGCAGAACTTAAAAGTTGATTGTAACAACAAATACATGAATAAATAAAAAATTTTCCTGTTAAGAAATGAATATTCCTTTACTTTTCCTTCAAAAATCAATACAACATGGCCTTCTAATTGAATATAATTTCAAAGATCCATTTTCAAAGACTAGCTATTTTCAAAGAATTTACTCCTTTTTTTGTCAATACATCAGCCAACTGTGCTTTTGAATCCACCCAAAATATCTTCAACTCACCATTTTGAACCATTTCTTTGAGAATAGCAATGTCAATTCTTAATCTTCTTTCTGATATATTTTTAACTGAGTGCACATTATCATAAAGTGAACGGTTATCTACGAATAGTTCTACAGGAAATTTTCTTTCTTTGTCATATAGAGCTTGAGTCACCATACTTCCAAGATAATAGGCCATATCCACTGCATCAACAGCTGCTAGTATTTCTGCTGCAAGTGTGATTTTTACAACCCTTCTTATTTTTTTTGCCTCCCAATACAATGGACGAGTATTTCCATTTTCACCCACAAGAAAAATTACAAAGCCCCCAGCATTACCCAGTCCATCTGGGAGATTAGCATAGGAAACATCACTGTATACAACCAATTTGTACTTGCAAGTGTCACCTAGTCCTGGGAAGCATACTGAACTCTGAAAAGTACAAGCTTTCCTTAGACATATATTTGCCTCAATTAGATCTTCTACTTTAGACTTATTTACCTTACAGCTAAGTTCTAACACATCATATGATATATTAGGTCTTGAATTAGTACAACCACCCTAGTTGGCCTACAAAACTCCTAAAACTCTCCTTTTCTTCTTCACTACACTCCATATTGTTATTTAATCCCCTAGCAGCACTTACACTTATAGAATTTAGAGATTTACAGTACTCATATTGATGAAGTGTGATTCCATGTTCATTCTGCATTATATCTAGTCCAATATACCTGAAAATAGTATTACTTTCTTCCCTAATCTGAAAATTATTTCTGATATGAGTAATGACAACATTTTCAAATTTCTTAGTTCCTCTCCACAAGAAATCATCTACATGCATTTAAAACATACCACATACTTCTCCTTCATGGTACCAGTAGAATGCTGCAAGGTCATTTTTCACTTGCTTACATCCCATCTTCAGCAGGAAAGTCTTTACTGTGAGATACCACTTCCTAGCTGCATCATTAGGGCTATATATACATTTTTCCAACTTCCATAGTATATTATTGTTATAACCTGCTTCTGCAGGGGGAATAAGATATACTTCACGCTCAAGCCATTCACTCTGTAGGAATGCAGCTTTAATATCAATTGAATTTACTGCCCACTTTTTGAAAGACAAGATAACAACAAAATATCTCAACACTTCCTTACTAACAGTGGGAGAATCTGACTGAAGGTTTCCTTTTTCCTCGAATCCTCTGGCATCCAGCCTTGCTTTAACTTTCTTTTTGCCAGCACTGCTTTCCTTTTCTGTTACTACCCATTGAACTGATAATGCTTACCAGCATTTTGAACCTCTTTCCACACACCAAAATTCTTCCAGCTTTTCAGTTCTTTTCCTTTTGCTTTGAAAAGTTCATGATTATCTGTATTTTTACAAGCCATTACTATTTCATTAGGTTCCTGTATTCCATCCTCATCCAATACAGGTACCCATTTTTCTACATCTCTATACCAGTCAAGAGATGAAATGCATGCATCTTCATGCTCAATATTCCTCCAACTACTGTATTTTCCGGTCGATTTTCCAGCATGACTGCACAGTTACTATCTGCCAATTATCTGACTCTTTCGGCAGGAATCTCACTCTCTGTCCAATATTTGGAATACTTTTGATTATTACACTACCCTCAATTGTGTCCTTAATTGTGGTGTGGTCCTCTTTTTCCTCTGTTTTCTACAATATTTTCAACTGGATTTATAACTGCTTCTATCTCTTTACTTGTAACTTTCTCTGTTTTTCTTTGATAACTCAACATATCAAGTTGTGAATTTCTTCCGTCTTCAGTATTTCTGTCGAAACTGTATGGTATCACCTGATCATGCATTTCATGGGCTCTTACAATATTTGAATCGTATTTCAAGATCACTGTTTTACCATCTTGACCAATGACTGTAGCAGGTTCTTTCCATTCCTTTTACTCTTCTCTCTTAAAATACACTTGATTGCCATTTTTAAGGGCTATTCGAGTGTGATCTCACTTTATGTCTTAGTGCCTGTCGTATTTTCTCAGAGGTTTCTGCAGCAATAAAAGCTTTTCTTGCAGAGTGACTAGCATTGAGATGTTTAGCTATCATTTCACTAGATGTTGTACCTTCCAGTGCAGGAAGTTCGTCACTCATGGTACATGGCAGTATCGGATTACTTCCGTATACAAGCTGATAAGGGCTAAAACCCCATGTCATCTGAAGGCAATTTTCAGCATTGACTGCCCATGCTAAAGCCAATTTTAAAGAAAATTCTGGTTGCTCTGCCACTCTATTGGACACCATTTCATCTGTAAGTGCATAATTCCACTACTGAAGGGGGAATCTGCAGCTGTATGCATCATCTGAATGCTCATATTCTTGGACATCTCCAAGACCGTGTTGTTAGCAAACTCCCCACCATTATCACATAGAATTTTGCATGGGGTCCTAAGCCAGTTCCCAACCAAGTCACCATAATTTTCTCAAATATCTCCTTAACTTCTTTACTTTTAATCACACATGATTTTGAGAACCTTGTTGCCATCTCTACCATATGCAGAAAATATATATCTCCTTTCCTATACTCCTTTAGGTCTATTGCTACAATTTCGTTGAACTTCTTTGCCATATTCACACTTACAATTGGCCTTGATGGCGTTTTCTTATACTTCATGCATATATCACAGCTATTTGACACTTCTGCAGCATATACAAAGCACATCTCATCTTTTACAACAGCATCCTTTAATAGCTGAATCAGTCTTTTACAAGTGGAATGATCAAATTGTTGGTGCAGTTTTTCGATTTTCTTCTTCTTTTCTTTTTCATCATCACCTAAGGTTAGCTTTATTTCTTCTGTTTTTTCCAAGCTTCCCTCTCATCCCTAAGTGGAAGGCAATAGTGTCCTGAAGAAGTGCACCTCAATTTCATTTTTTTTCCATGTATTATTGCAATAAGAGAGGTGAATGAGCGAATGCGTGGTTGAGGTTTGAGAATGGTAGATGGGGATGATAACAAGTGGGAGCTGAATCAGTTGCTGTTTGCAGATGATACTGTGGTGGTGGCAGATTCAGAGGAAAAGCTGTGTCAGTTAGTGTCAGAATTTGGAATGGTGTGTGAGAGAAGGAAGTTGCGAGTGAATGTGGGGAAAGAGTAAGGTTATGAGGTGTACAAGAAATGAGGATGGCGCTGGATTGAATGTTATGTTGAATGGAGAGACACTTGAGGAAGTTGATCAGTTTAAGTATTTAGGCTCGGTTATAGCTGCAAATGGTGGAGTGGAAGCAGATGTGTGTCACAGAGTGAATGAAGGATGTAAAGTGTTGGGTGCGTTGAAAGGAGTGATGAAGAATAGGTTGGAAATGAATGTTAAGAAAGTTTTGCATGAGAAAGTGGTTGTACCAACTGTGATGTATGGATCAGAGTTATGGGGTATGAAAGTAAGTGAGAGACGGAAACTAAACGTGTTTGAGATGAATTGCCTGAGGAGTATGATTGGTGTATCTTGGTTGGATAGGGTTAGGAATGAAGTGGTGAGAGCAAGAACGGGTGTGAGGAGAGAAATTGCAGCCAGAGTAGATATGAATGTTCTGAGATGGTTTGGCCATGTGGAAAGGATGGATGATGAAAGACTGCTGAAAAAGGTGATGAATGTGAGAGTTGATGGGAGAAATGCTAGAGGGAGGCCTAGGTGTGGGTGGATGGATGGAGTAAGGAGAGCCCTGAATGATAGGAGGATGGATGCGAGGGAAGCAAGTGAGCGTGCTAGGAATAGGAATGAGTGGCAAGCGATTGTGACACAGCTCTGATGGGCATCTGCTGTTACCATGGAGCTGCATCTTACAGAGGTAGCCCTGTGGTTGGGGCAGTAGGGGAGTTGGCAGCTGTGAAGCAACACAGGTTGTGGAAGAGCCGGGAGGATGGGCTGTGGCACTCCAGCAGTACCATCTGAACGGTCGCTAGCTCCCTCGTCATTGCCCATAGAGCAAAGTACTCCCCTTATTGTTTTCTTTTTTAGATGTCGGCTACCCCCCAATTAAAGGGGGAAACAGACAAGGTAGATAGATAGTATTATTGCAATATCATTTTCCAAATCCAATCTCATTTGTGCTCTCTTCATTGATTTCTTGCTGAATAGAAGGAGAATAGAGCAATTTACCACTTCAGCGGTTACATTTGCTTTATCACCCATAATGTTCACCAGAAAACTTACCTTTTCATTGATTTGTACACATTACCGTCACCAAATCTAAATGTTGCTTCACTTTCTTCCTCTTCTAACATCAATTTCTCCTCTACTGATAACGTCTATACACACGATTTCAACCAGTAAACACCACAAACTGTAGAACTACAGGCCGTATCAAGAATAGCATAACTAATAGAATCTGGTATCAACACTGACATCATTTCAGGACTTTCAACAACAGCATATGACTCTGCTTCGTGTACTTTATCATTTGCACTATTTACATACACATTTCTCGGACACACTGGAGACAAATGGTACTTGGATCCACATAAATAACACTTTCTAACTCTACAGTATTTATCAGCAGAGTTTTTTGGCCACTTTTCTTAATTCTATTTGTTAGCTTAATTTTACGGCCGCATGCTCTTCCTGGCACCGACGCTTACCGTGATCTGGGCTTGGAACCGGCACTAAGTTGAGATTGATTTGTTCCCCCAGTGGATTCTTGAATGGGCCACCCACCAGAGGTTGGGTCTTACCTTGTAAGGATGCAGTTGAGAATATAAATATTAAGTCTCAAAAAAATAATATACAATTACGTATGGTGCAGTGAATATAAACTTTTTTATATATATATTTGTGTGTATATATATATATATATATATATATATATATATATATATATATATATATATATATATATATATATATATATATATATATATATATATATATATATATATATATATATATATATATATATCCTGTGCCCTGTGGGGCGGGAACAATATCAAAGAATAGCCTCACCGTATTGCCTGCGTGTCGTAAAAGGCGACTAAAAGTGGACGGGGCGGGGGGACTAGGAATCCCCCCCTTGTACCAACCTCCTGTGAGACGTCAAAGAAGAGGGGGAGTAGAGGGGAGAATAACTTCTCCCCAAACTGTTTTCCTTTTTTGATGTCGGCTACCCCCAATTAAAGGGGGAAACAGCCAAGGTATATGTATGTATGTATGTATGTTTCTTCTTCCTCTAAATTCTGCATGGCCTCTTTCCCTCGTGACTATATTTACACTGGCTCAGATTTTACTACTACTGCAGGAGTGTCACTTAGGCCTACATTACATGACACTGCACCCAGTGACAATACTTCTTGGCTTCCAAAATATTTATTTAAGGCTTGCTGCATGGACTCAAACATTTTATCTGGTTCACTGAAAGATACTGCTCTCAACACTATTTGTTTGCTTTTAACCTCTAGCCCAGCAGTATCTAGTAGTTTTAATGCTAAAATACACTTTGGTATAGTCAATTTGTACTTACCTAAAACTGCACTTCTTTTCACAAATTCCAAAATATACTGCTCCATAGTGTCTTCACTTTCCTTTTTAAATCTATCAAATTTCTTCATACGCTGCTGACATTTCATCCTTTTTATAACACTTATCCAAGTAGCCAAGCAAAACTTTCACTCCATCGTCATTTGTTAATTTGTCAATGTCAACCTCTTCAAAATTCTTAACCCTCACCTTGCTTCCTTCTGGGAATGACGGCGCGATTGTCATAGTTTGTCTCTTATTTTCAATACAGTGCTCCCTCGTTTATCACAGGGGTTCAGTTTCGGGACCCGCCGCAATAGGTGAAAAACCGCGAAGTAGGAGCACCATATTTATTATAGGTATTTTACATTTATTTTTACCTTTACTGTATAAACCCTCCCTGCACTGTTAGCAAACCACCCTTTACTTTATTAATAACAGCGCACAAGCATAAATTTACATGAACGTGATATTATGAAGCTTGAAAAATGCATCGGAACAAACAGCAAACAAACTTTCGATATAATATCGTCAGGGAAATAGCGTGTAGAGAATATATATATTTCAGTTAAGTTTCCCATGTGCAGTGTTCCCCCCCTTATCGCGGTAGTTCGGTTCCGAGACCCGGCGCGAAACAGTAAAACAGCGGAGTAGGATCAGCCTATATGTACATAGATATTTTAATTTATTTTTACGTTTACACTGTATAAACCCTCCCTGTACTGTTAACAAACCACCCTTTACTTCATAAATAACAGCATGAAATGTAAATTTATATGAAAGTGATAGATAAAATTACGGTGAATGAAGTGGTAATTACATGACATACTCATGTACATAGGTATTTTACAATTATTTTTACGTTTACTTACTGTATAAGCCCTCCCTGCACTGTTAAAAAAACACCCTTTACATTATAAATAACAGTAAGCAACGTAAATTTTTATGAAAGTGATAGGAAAACTTACCATGAATGAGGTGATGATGACGTGACATACATAGGTATTTTACAATTATTTTTACGTTTACGTAAAATAGCGGCCGACATCCACAAACTTTTTTCCTTCTTTCAACATATCTAAGAGTTTCACTTTATCTACAATGGTTAACATTTTCCTTTGCCGCTTAGGCTGACTACCAGAAGCCTTAGAAGGTGAAGGACGTTTGGGAGGCATTGCAAAGGTTAAATTACGTGTGAAAACACAATCACAAGCAAAACGTATTAATAAGCACAACGAGAACGGCGCACACGTGAGTTAGACTGAGCGAGTGAGGCGGCACATTGGAAATTGGAGGGAAAAGCAAACTGCAATGAAAAAGCCAATCAGACCCCATGATACAGAACATATTGAAAAATAATTCTGTGATTCGTCGTCTCCCGACCTTTCAGCCAATAGCATTCCATGAACTATCTCACGTAGGTGAGAGCTACTGGAAATATAAATATATATGCTAGCTCACGTAGCTATCGGACACTATTTCGCATGATGCAATACTGTGAGTTATACTGTACGTACGTACAACTAAATTTATGTTTTTTTACTATTTTTTACAGTTTTATTATTCTTAGGCTAGGAAATACTTGTTTTATCAATAAAATAATGAAAATTTTAATATTTACTAGGTCACGTAGGTGAGAGCCTTTGCGTTTTCCGAAACACTGATACCGGTATCGTATTTTACGTGGCGCAATACTGTTTACTATTTTTTACTGTTTTATTATTCTTAGGCTAAGAAATACGTTTTTTTTATCAATATAATCATGAAACTACTGGAAACATAAATATATATGCTAGCTCACGTAGCTATCGGACACTATTTTGCATGATGCAATACTGTGAGTTATACTGTACGTACGTATATCTAAATTTATGTTTTTTACTATTTTTTACTGATTTATTATTCTTAGGCTAGGAAATACTTGTTTTATCAATAAAATAATGAAAATTTTAATATTCACTAGGTCACGTAGGTGAGAGCCTTTGCGTATTCCGAAACACTGATACCGGTATCGTATTTTACGTGGTGCAACACTGTTTACTATTTTTTATTGTTTTATTATTCTTAGGCTAAGAAATATGTTTTTTTATCAATAAAATCATGAAACTACTGGAAATATAAATATATATGCTAGCTCACGTAGCTATCGGACACTATTTCGCATGATGCAATACTGTGAGTTATACTGTACGTACGTATATCTAAATTTATGTTTTTTACTATTTTTTACTGTTTTATTATTCGTAGGCTGGGAATTTTTTTTTTTTAGCAATTAAATAATGAAATTTTTTTTTTCAATAAAAAAAATTAAAATACTGAAAATTTTTATTTTTTCAATGTTTTAATATTTTTGCGTATACCCAAAATAAAAAATAATAATTTATCCAAAATAAAACCGCAATACAGTGAGAACGCGAACCAAGAAACGCGAATAACCGGGGGAACACTGTATAGTACAGTATACGTTTTCTTTGAAACGAATTGTATAAGTTTTCTTTTTCTCTCAACTGGCTTTGTTTACGTTAAGATTTCACGCTGCATGGTCGATAGATAGAATAATAATTAGAGCCAAGAAATATTAATAATACTATAATCTTGAAAATTAGATAAACCCCAAATAGGGTGAGTAAATAAATATTTTATGAGTAAGATATTGTGCCTGAAGAGTGATAAGCATCAGCTGATACAGAAGTGGCAAAACATTTTGGTAAGAGGTTAATTCTCCCGCATCCTCCTCCTCTTCTTCCGCTTAATGCGATCGAATATTATGATGAGAATTGAAAAAAGCATTAAGAACAAACAAACTTGCAATATAATATTGTCAGGGAAATAGCGTGCGAGGGTGTATCAGCTGATACGGAAGCGCAAAAACGTTTGCAGATAGAGGTTCGTTCTCCCGCATTCTCCTCTTCTACCGCGTAATGTGATCGACTATTATGAAGAGAATTGAAAAAAGCATTAAGAACAAACAGCAAACAAACTTGAGATATAATATTGTCAGGGAAATAGCATGCGAGGGTGTATCAGCTGATATGGAGGCGTCAAAACGTTTGCATCCTCGTGTTCCAAAATAGCATACAGTGTTACCCCAGTTATTCGCGTTTCTTGGTTCGCTTTCTCACTCTATCGCGTTTTTTATTTTGGATAAATTATTATTTTATTTCATGGGTATATGAATTCTCAGTACTTTCATTTTTTTTTATTGAAAAAAACATATTTCATTATCTAATTGATTAAAAAAAATTATTTCCCAGCCTACGAATAATAAAACAGTAAAAAATAGTAAAAAACATAAATGTAGATAGGTAGATAGATAGATACGTTTATTGACCACCTCTTTTGAAAAGTACAGTATAATCTTTACAAAAGGAATATTTGGTCCAAATTACAATGAATAAATACAATAGATTTTGTACAATCATCAAATAAGTAGATGAATTTTAAATTAATATACATTGTACTAATAACTGAATGATATACGTACGTACAGTATAACTCACAGTATTGCATCATACGAAACAGCGTTCGATAGCGTACAATGTATTGGGGTCGCAGCCATGTGAGCTAGCATATATATTTATATTTCCAGTAGTTTCATGATTTTATCGATAAAAAAAACGTACTTATTAGCCTAAGAATAATAAAACAGTAAAAAATAGTAAAAACATAAATACTAACAGTATTGCAACATGTAAAATACGACACCGCTATCAGCGAGTCTAACTCACGTGTGCGCCGTTCACGTTGTGCTTATTAAACGTTTTGCTTGTGTTCGATAGCGTACAATGTATTGGGGTCGAAGCTACGTGAGCTATCATATATATTTATATTTCCAGTAGTTTCATGATTTTATTGATAAAAAAACGTATTTCTTAGCCTAATACTAATATAACAGTAAAAAATAGTAAAAAACATAAATACTAACAATATTGCAACATGTAAAATACGATACCGCTATCAGCGTTTCGGACAAAGGCCTCCACCATCTTCCATTGTCTCGCCTCACTCGTGTGCGCCATTCACGTTGTGCTTATTATTATTAATATGTTTTGCTTGTGATTGTTTTACTCGCATATTTTAACCTTTGCAATGCCTCCCAAGCATCCTTCATATTCTAAGGCTTTTTGTAGAGAGCCTAAGCGGCAAAGGAAAATGTTAACCATTGTAGATAAAGTGAAACTCTTAGATATGTTGAAAGAAGGAAAAAAGTTTTTGGATGTCGGGTGCTATTTTACGTAAACGTTAAAATTATTGTAAAATATGGAACCTATGTATGTCAAGTCATCATCACCTCATTCACGGTAAGTTTTCCTATCACTTTCATAAAAAAATTACGTTGCTTGCTGTTATTTATAATGTAAAGGTGTTTTTTTAACAGTACAGGAGGGTTTATACAGTGTAAACGTAAAAATACATTAAAATATCTATGTACATATAGGCTGATCCTACTCCGCGGATTTCCTGGTTCGCGCTGGCTCCCGGAACCGAACTACCGCGATAAGGGAGGTAACACTGTATACCCAGAAAATCTGCGATATAAAATAAACAACATGCACCCAGTAGTAGGTTGGCTCATGGCACCAGCTACACTGAATATTCTTGGAGATTCATTACACATCTTTTATAATCCCTTCACATCTGACAGGTCATTACACTCTCCATCTCTGTTTCTCATTACTTTATGTATTCTTCGTGCCCAGGCCCGATAAAGGCTGTTTTATTTTATTATTTTTTGGCCCATCCTGCTGTCAATCATTAAAAAAATATATATATATATATATATACAGGTATACCTCACCCAACGTCGTTACTTAGTTCCAGGAGAGACGACTTAAGTCGAAAAACGACTTAAATCGAATTAGCTTGTCTCTAGGCTAGCCTAGGCTAGGCTACACCCAATTTACTTGTCTAGGCTAAACCGAAAATAACCATTCTTAGTTCTGTACTTTATTCATGAATGCAATTTTCAATAATATATGGTTAACAAGAATCTATTTTAAGCTTACAAACAAATTTTATTTTTTAATACTGCATAGTACAGAAAAAAAAGTACAGGTAATTAAATTTACAAATACAATTTAGTGATGCTTACCGTACATCGCGGATGCTTTATTTATGAATGTGGTTTGCTATGACATGATAAAATAAAAGCCTTTTTTAAGGTTAAACACAAATACAGAAATTATTATTATTTTGCAATAATAATAATAATAAAAAAAAAATAATAATTCATTTTAAATTTACCTTGATGGTTTACATCGCGGACATAGATGGCTGTGGATCGTCAACATCAACAGCTGATTCTGGCTGTTGTCATCGTTGTCCGATAGGCTTGAAAAACTGGTCAAGAGTTCCTTGAACTGTCTTCTTCTTTTCCTCAAGAATCACATTATAAGGAGCAAAAGCTTCGTGACAAGCCCCATAACCTTTGAAAAGCGTTGAGCATTGGGTTCCATATCCTCGAACAAAGAAAGTCCTTTTTCGATAAATGCAAATGCCTGCTGCATTTTCTTAATGGTAAAGTGACGTGGCTCAGGTGGTTCTGCTTCCTCCTCTTCTTTATTTTGCTGCTCATGAAGCTCCATCAATTCTTTGTTTGTCAGGGGCTTCTTGTCTTTTTCAAATAAATATGTGAAATCCTCCTCCTCCAAATCCATTTCTAGCTCTTTGCTCTTAGTCACCAACGTTTTGTTGATGGCAACATTATCAACCCCTTAAAATCATTGACGAATTGCTGGCATAGCTTCTTCCATACACCATTCATATTTTATGAGTAAGATATAGTGCTTGAATAGTGATAAGCATCAGCTGATACGGAAGCGGCAAAACGTTTGCCGATAGAGGTTCGTTCTCCCACATCCTCCTCCTTTTCTACCACTTAATGAAATCGAATATTATACAGAAAATTTAAGAAAAGCATTAAGAACAAACAGCAAACAATCTTCAATATAATATCGTCAGGAAAATAGCATGTAGAGAATATAACCTTGTTCCTATTTTCCACTTTTTTTTTTTACCGCAAAACTGCAATATGGCCCCCAAAAAATAATAGTAAAAAAATACAAAATTCGCGAATAACCCCCAAGCAAAAAAATTAGAAAAAAAAATTTCATATTAGTAAAAAATCGACTGCCTCAGAGGCACTTTTCCGCCATCCTCTTCTTTCGCTTAATGCAATCCGAATATTATGAAGAAAATTGAAAAAAAGCATTCAGAATAAACAGCAAACATATTTTCAATATAATATCGTCAGGGAAATAGCGTGCGAGGGTGCATCAGCTGATACGGAAGTAGCAAAACGTTTGCCGATAGAGGTTCGTTCTCCCGCATCCTCCTCCTCTTCTACCGCTTAATGCGATCGAATATTATGAAGAAAATTTTAAAAAAGCATTAAGAACAAACAGCAAACAATTTTCGATATAATATCATCAGGGAAATAGCATGCGAGGGTGCATCAGCTGATCTGGAAGTGTGATAAATCGTTTGCCGATAGAGGTTGGTTCTCCCACATCCTCCTCTTCTACCGCTTAATGCAATCGAATATTATGAAGAAAATAGAAAAAAAGCATTAAGAACAAACAGCAAACAAATTTTTTATATAATATTGTCAGGGAAATAACGTGCGAGGGTGCATCAGCTGCTACGGAAGTGTGACAAAACGTTTGCCGATAGAAGTTCGTTCTCGCACATCCTCCTCCCCTTCTACCGCTTAATGCGATCTTGATATTATGAAGATAATGGAAAAAAAAGCATTAAGAACAAACAGCAAGCAAACTTTCGATATAATATCGTCAGGGAAATAGCGTGCGAGGGTGCATCAGCTGATACGGAGGCAGCAAAACGCTTGCATCCTCATCCTTACCACCACCATCAGTGTTGCCAGAATAGATGAATGAGAGAAATAAGGCTTAGCACTTGCACTAAGAATATTCTTAGGTGCCATGGGGGCAATATATAAGATCACAAATGAATGAGAATGAGAGTAGCCGATAAACAGACGTATACCGTGCATAAACTAATCAATTCAAAACAATAGCAGTTTCGCGGGAATGACGAGTGATGCCGCCTACTGGTAGATATTGGAACTACTGTATGTATTTTAATAAGATTTTATATGCTTTTATTCTTATTTATTGTACAATAACATGATTTTATGTGCTTTTGTTTTTATTTATTGTACAGTAACATGATTTCATGTGCTTTTAATGGTTTTCTAGTGATATTATGATTCCAATATTTGTAGCGGACAGATATAAAGTTGATTATAATGACGTAAACTTTATTTTTATTTTTTTTTCCATATATTTTTTTGAAAACCGACGCATAATCGAGAACGACTTAACTCGAAACGACGTAAGCCGAGGTATACCTGTACATATATATATATATATATATATATATATATATATATATATATATATATATATATATATTTTTTAATTTTTTTTATTTTTTTGCTCGCCATAAAATTTCGAAATGGACTGAATTCGCGGTAGGTGAATTGCGTTATAGCGATGAATTACTGTACTTGTGATAAGCTGCCATGCTTTTAATTCTTGTATCCAGCAGTCATAACTTTTGCCTCCTCCAAACTTTGGCACTCGCGCCCGTCCACAATCACTATTGTCGGTCATCTTTTCTTCGTTATTTTCATCTTTAATAATCGTCAATTTCCTTCCATCCGCCACAAACCACGTTCTGCTACCATTTGTTGAGCTCACAGATCAATGTGGCATGATAATTCAATAATAGACATACAATATATAGCTTTTATATTGTGGTCAAAAGATAACATCATACACCGACCACTTCTCTACATTCTACTCCTGATATCAACATAAACAAACAAACAAAAGACACTCAAGAAGTGCAATGTCGTATATAATAATTTGATCAGAATTAACACTAGATTCTCTTTGTCTTCGCCGCATGGTATCATCCTATTCTCTTTTCTATTGCTACTACTTCCATTGCTGCTCCGATGAGTTGGGAAGTTGCATCCCTCCCCCACTGCCGGGGCCACGTAACACTTGGCAAGTGGACTCGTCTCACAGGTACTGTGTGGAGATATGTAGCTCGCGGATTGTTCAGTGTGGCGATTGCTTCATCCCATCTACCTCCAGATTCTGGAACTCTCTTCCTCCTTCTGTCTTTCCAAATTCTTATAACCTATCTTCCTTCAAAAAGCGGATCTATCATCATCTCAGGGCCTAATCCTCCATATCTCTAGGTTATCAGTACTTTGACTAATTTTTTAGTCTGACCATTTCCTTTGTGTATCATTACCTCATCTTTGCCTGGTCCAAAACCTTTTTCTTTTCCTTTGTCTTAAAGTTTTCTTGTGCCTAGGCCTTTAGTGATGAGGGCAGTTTTTTGCCTGTCCCAGTGTCACACTCAAAAAAAAAAAAAAATGCACTGTACTGTAGCATAATTTTACTATTGATACAATTTAAAGGTAGGCAATGCTATTAAATTTAGTTTTAGTATTTTTTTATCATAGATAAAAAAGGTTTTAAATTATTTATTTTTAACATAAGTTAGGGAGCCTAGGTTCGAATGTAGGTCTTTTCCAACTTACGTCGAAATCCGACTTAAACCAGCTGTCAGGAACAGAACCTTAATGTTAAACAAGGACCCCCCGTAGCTGAAAACAAAACATGAAAAAGGATTACTCCCGTATTGGGCATTATCATATTAAATTATAAAATTGGCTATTGTAAAATCAGGTAAGTTTTGTACAAATTAGAATACTGTACACCCACATCTAGGAATAACGCGAAAATAGGTTCTCAGAAGTGCCGCGTATTTTAATTTACGTGTAATTTAATGAGTTATATTCAAAGAGAAACAATGCTTTTTTTTCCATTCTCTTCATAATGTTCGATCGCATTAAGTGGTAGAAGAGGAGGAGGATAAGGGAGAACGAACCTCTATCCACAAACGTTTTGCCGCTTCCGTATCAGCTGATGCACCCTCGCACGCTATTTCCCTGACGATATTAATTTAAAATTTGTTTGCTGTTTGTTCTTAATGCTTTTTTTCCATTATCTTCATAATATCCGATCGCATTAAGCAGTAGAAGAGGAGGAGGATGGCGGAAAAGTGCCTCCGAGGCGGTCAATTATTTATTAAAATGAAAATTTTTTTAGAATTTTTTTGCATGGGCGTTATTCGCGAATTTCGTATTTTTTTACTATATATATTTATTAGGGGCATTATTCCAATTTTGCGGATAAAAAACACACAGAAAAAGCAAACAAGGTGTATTATGTTTTTCACATCATAATTTTCTCTGCCAATCTTACATTTACTTACTTATAAGAAATAGAAATTAATTCCTCTCGCTCTACATATCCCAGTAACCAAATAAGCATCCCAAAGAAGAAATGTTGAGTTTTGTTACAGCTTTTACAGCCGACAGTTGTTACCGGCTGAGGTTAACCAATTCAAAGTAGCATTCCATTGGAAAAATATTGGATATTGTTACTGCTATTACAATTGGGACTTGTTACGGACCAGGGGCTTGTGTTCT
Organism: Halocaridina rubra; assembly: GCA_037179515.1. Lineage (NCBI taxonomy): Eukaryota > Metazoa > Arthropoda > Malacostraca > Decapoda > Atyidae > Halocaridina > Halocaridina rubra. Next base: position 47,550 of record JAXCGZ010017414.1, on the reverse strand, counting down.
GCCCTTATGCCCACAGGGGTATAGGTCAAGCATAACACTCCAGGATGGTACTTTGGAGGATAGGGTCCATGATGTAGAATAATAATTAAACTCATATCTCTAAGGGAATACGGGTTTAATAAGCATCACCGTAAGTGCTATAGTTCCTGGTTTCTTCAAAGGCTACGCTTTGCATATCTTGACTAATGTGGAGTAGTAAGGAATCATTCTTGTTTTTAAGGAATTTAAGCACTAAAAGAATAGCAAACTATTACAAGTGCTTAACAGTTAAAATGTGAGGTTCAAAATTTATAATGCAACAAAAATTTCCATTAAACTAGTTATATGCATCAAAACAGTGAACGGTCAAAGATGTATTGGCAACAATAGGTTAATTATAAAAAATAATTTATCAACAACACGAAATTTATAAGTACCAAATTTAATACTAACAAATCACTGTAGTTACTGTAAATGTACCATTCATTCAGTATATTCTAAACCAGTATAATGTATTAATTACCTAATAAATTGGTTTAAATGAGCAATAGAGAGACATAGAGAAATTAATATAAAGAACCATAAGTTTATAATAAATTCATTATAGTCTAAACCAGGGGCCGGCAACCTACGGCATGCGTGCCACACTTGACTTGCCAAGCAACTTCCAATGGCACTCAACCGCATAACGCATCAGTTCTCAAAATATAACAAACTGTTTGTTGGGTCACAACAGGTCATTTCCTTGATTCTTTCTACTTTGTAGCAATTGATGTAAGTATATATTGTTCAAAAAATATAATCGGGAGTATGGCGACTCAAAACTTAACCCAAATTCCATAACACAGTTAAAGATTGCTCATCACGTGTACCACCTATCAGGTGGTACGTGTGAAAAACAAGCTAATACATAATTTTTTGCATATAGTTACCTGTCTCTTTTCTTAACACCTTGAACTTCCTCCCACAGTTCTGAACTGACTAACCACTTTTTTCTTTAGATATAATTAAAACTTATGTATAATCAGTCTGTAATTGCCTTACTTTATGTTAAATAAATCCTGCTACTCACGCATATTCGCACTGCTGCTCAAGGGCTGTGTTTCATCACAGAAAAGAAGACTGAGGTGATCCGAACGTGTGCACTCTTGAACAATTCATAAACACAATTCAAAACAATTATAACATCTTTGTAAAGTTTTTTCGTTTCTTAAATAATATTTTATATATAAATATCAGCATTTATGTTTGTTGGTTTATATATATTTCCAGAATACAGTATGTGTTAAATATGGCTGAAAAGAAAAGAAAACTTTATCATCACCCATTTCAAGAAAATTGGACAAAATATGCATTTGTAGAACAAAAAGATCGTGCTGTTTGTGCTTTCTGTTGTGAAAGTGTTGTGTGTCGCACATCTAGTGTACAAAGACACTTTCAGACTAAACATCAATCTAAGTTTAAAACCTCAAAAGAGAAAAGTGAAGCCAGCAAAATGGCTATTTCTGGTTTCAAAAAACAAACTGGTATTTTTAGACAAGCAGTTGGAACGAAAAATAAAGCTAGTGAATGTAGTTACAAATTAGCTCAATGTGTGGCTTTGAAAGGTAAACCTTTTAAAGACGGAAAATACATATAAGAAACTTTTTAGTGCAGTGCTAAAGTTTTGTTTGGTGATTTACCAAAGGAGATTATACTCTCTCAAATTAGAGAAATACCAGTTTCTGCAAGATCAATTGAGAGGCGCATAACTGACTTGGCTGAAAATGTAACAACTAAGCAAACAATTGGATTAATACAATCCCAAGTATTTAGTGTCGCTCTCGATGAAAGCACTGATTTAAATGATTTGTCATGCAAGATATCACGAGAATAATCACATTTATGAAGAGTTCTGTTGCTCATTATCCCTTCATGATACAACCAAAGCAGAAGACATTTTGACGGCATTTATTAGTTATTTTGCTAAACATGACATCGACTTGAACAAATTATACTGTGTGACAACCGATGGCACTGCTGCAATGGTTGGCAAGAAGAAAGGATTTGTAAAACTTCTTGAAAATCATGTTAGATGCAAACTGTTAAATTTTCAGTGTATTATACATCAGGAGAGCTTATGTGCAAAGGCCTCATCTCTGAATTTGGTCTCTGTGATGACAAACGTTGCTAAGATAGTCAACTTTCTTGTTTATCATTCTTCACTGGTTCACGGGCAATTCAAGTCTCTTCTACAAGAAATTGAGTGTGAATATGGAGATCTTCTGTTACACAGCAATGTTCGCTGGCTTAGTCGAGGTAAAGTTTTAACTAGATTTGTCTACTGTCTTGAAGCTATTAAGGTGTTTCTTGATGAAAAGCAGAAACATTTTCCTGATTTGAGTGATGAAAACTAGTTGTTGAAGTTGATATTTCTGACTGACATAAACACACATTTAAATGAGTTGTTGAAATTACAAGGACAGGGTCAAACAGTACTTGATCTTTTCAGCTATTGGAAAGCATTTACAATGAAACTCGATATTTTTACCCGTGACATCAACATCAAAGCATGCAAGTACTTCCCAAATATGAAGAATCATTCAAATCAATTTGAAGTGAATATAGATGAGCTTCAGGAGTACATTGAAGCACTCCATTCAGAATTTGATAAACGAAGTCAAGACTTCCACATTCATGGATCCTTATGTTCATACCTCATTAAGCCTGACATACTTGATTTGACAACTACCCAATTGGAACTTTTTACTTGGATGGATATGGATGATTTTGAAATGCAACAGGTTGAATTTAGGTCTTCAGAATTATGGACATCAAAATTTGTTGAACTAAGGAAGTCTCTGGAAGACAAACATTTAGAAAAGTCTGCTGCTATTCTCAACTGTTGAACATCCCTCCCAAGATCTTTCATCTGTTTGAAGACAATTGCTTTTGCTCTTCTTTCAGCTTTTTGTTCAACTTATTCCTATGAGCAAATTTTCTCTCACTATAAAGCAGTTTTAATTCAACAACAAAGTTGCCTAACACCTGAACATTCAGAAAATTGTGAAAACTCAAAGTAACAAAGTACGCTGCCGATACTGAGCAACTGGCTAAGACCATGAAAGGGCAAGGCTCCCATTAATAATAAAAACTTTTAAAAAAGTTTATTTCTTTTAATGTGGTTTACATATTATTGTATATATTGCTATATAATATATATTGTATAACAGGTATATTGACCTTGACTTGCATAAAAATACGTATGCTGTTGGCACACTGAATAATTTAATACCCTAAGTCGGCACATAGTTAGCAAAAGGTTGCTGACCCCTGGTCTAAACAGTAATAATGGATCATAAATTCATAATATTGCCAAGAAACAAAAGTGTTGGCCGCAGTTACTCATTGATAGAGCATGAGTCGCGAAGCTACTGACATAGGTTCAATCACACCATCGGGCATTGGGAGGGACATCCAGCCTTAATCCCTCAGCTCTATCATGTCTGTGTCAACCCCTATTCATGGGAACTAATAATGACATATGAAACAGTGCTTCACCAACAAACAAAACTGAAATATTCTTCAACCAACATGATGTCACAGAAACTAAATTCTGATCAGGTTCAGATTTGGGAGAATTCCAATATTTTCAAGAAACTTAACATCATGACAAGTAATCACTATCAGAACATTAAAATGTTCACCAGACAGAAAATTATATACACCTCATGCAACGTGATGCAATAGTAACTTAATTCTGCCTGACAAATATACGGAGAAATTTCCCAAATATTTAAATCCAAAATATTGCAATTAAGCATTTTTATGAGCTAATATTTATTTCTAAAGAATCCAAAGGGGACATAACATACACTAGAAATGTCTAATTATTTGCAGAAAGTTCAAAACATATTACATGCTAAGAGCACTAAACTCGCCACCAAGTGTGGGCATGTGTCTTTTATTGTTATAAATACTTGAAATATGCAATACCTTTTCTGCTGTATTACAATTTTCACAGGTTCAGGTTCTGGTTGAGAAGTAATGCCTTAACAAAAACGCTTCTTTTTAATATGCGTTTTCATGCGGTCACACGTAGCACAATTCTCTCTTTAAAGTTAAAAGAAGAAGATAACAGAACAACAACAACACCCGCCTTTATAAAACACACCTTAGCACGCGGGTCTGTCCCTCACTTATATATCTCTTTCTTTATTTCATTTTCGTGCTTTCCCCCCCCCAAATCCTTTCAATCCTATTCCCCCCTTTTCTAGTGGCGACACCCTGCATAGGGCTAAGAGAGCTCACTCGAAGCCACCGTGAATTCCCCCCCCCCCACATCCTATAACATGGTACCTGTAACAACAACTACTGTTTTTTCTTTTACACCTCCTTCCTTCTATTACTCTGTTTATCATTTTATGCACCATTTTCTAGATTTTTTTTAGATATTACATCCTTAGACTTTTCCATTCCTATACATTACAACGAAAATTAAAGTAAATTCGCTTTGTTAGCATACCTGTATTGTCATACATACTAATGAATTAATCCCTCTCTTACCTGCGATCTGCTGCCATATGTTGTGTCATGATGGGTAGAGTCAAATTAATGGTCAAAGACCACAGCAAAGAGCTTATGAAAAGATCCCCTATTAGCGGGACTACAGAAAGAGACACAATACAAACTTCTCTTATCGCCGTCCACGCATAAGAGACTTCTCCTGGAGAGATGGCTCTTACAACCCTAGACACTTGAATAATGAAGACGACTGGAAAGTTGTGAATAAGGGTTCAACGAAAATGGTTCTTAAGAAAAATGATACTTTTAGACTACAGGTTGCTAATTCATTTAGGTCACTTAGAGATGAATGTGGCAGTGGCGGCGGTAATTCTTCAGGAACCATAGAGTCAGATAGGTGTACTAGCGATCGTAAAAATGGAAGTGGGAAAAGCTCTCAGGTCAAGAGCCTAGGTAAGTCTCCCAAGGTCGGAGTAACCCATCCTCCGGATAAGTCTCGTTCTTTGGTAATTGTAGGGGATTCACTATGCAGATATGTAGACAGGAAACTCAGGCATAGAGTTAGAGGAAAATATTTTTTCCCTGGAGCAGGTATGAAGAAGGTGGGTGAGTCAATAAATAGCTGGATTGAGAAAAAAGATGTTGTTTGTTTGATAGCTGGGGGAAATGACGTGCAGGATGGTAGAAGTGAAGAGCTGATTAGGTTGTATAGACAAGCCCTGGATAAGATTAGGAAAAGGGGTGCAGTTCCTGTGATGTGTGGTATTCTCCCTAGGCTTAGCCAAAGTTCAGAGTGGTGGTCTCGAGCTATAGGAGTAAATGCTAGGATGAAAGTCTTCTGTCGGGAGAATAATATAGGTTTTATAGACGGGTGGGATCACTTCACTAGTCGTAAGCATATGTATGCAAGGGATGGAGTGCATCTTTCCAATTCAGGTGTCTCGGTATTGGCTGGTATGATAGACAGAGAGGTAGGGGGGTTTTGTTAGACACAAATAATGAAATGATTAATACTTGTGCAGAGAAATTAGTCAGTAAGGGTTCAGTAAATAGTGGGCCAAATAACTGGGAGTCTAAGGATAAGAACCATTTGTTACATAGAACAAATATTAACAAAAAGAATAGCCACAAGAAGGGTGAAGCTAGAGAAAGTTTAAAAGTATATTATACAAATAGCCGTAGTTTAGGTAACAAGATAGAAGAACTGAGAGCCATAGTATGTAGTGAGAGACCGGATATAATATGCATTAGTGAAAGTTGGATTAAATTAGAAAGCAAACACCTTAAAGCTGAGTACATAATTACAGGATATAAACTTTATAATGCTGATCGTAGTGCAGATAAAAGAGGGGGAGGGGTAATTATGTATATTAAAGATAGCCTCAGAAGCTGCATTAAGTCTGGAATTAAGACATCTCTAAATTCAGAAACCTTATGGGTTGAAATTAAAAATAATATAGAAAGTCTAGTTGTAGGAGTAGTCTACAGACCACCTGATCTAGATAATATAGAGTCGCAAGTTATATACGATGAAATTTCTAAAGTGAGCAGGTCATATAGAGTTTGCATTGTAGGCGATTTTAATTTTAGACATATTAACTGGGAAACCATAACAGGTGATAGTAGCTCTAAGGAGTTTTTGGAAGTAGTAGAAGACAATTTCCTTTCTCAGCATGTACATGAAGCAACACGGGGGGTGAATACACTAGATTTAGTTCTTAGTAATAGAGAGAATATGGTTACAAATTTAGAAGTTGGTGAAAAATTGGGCAACAGTGACCATGATTCCATTAGATTTAACATAATTTTCAAGGAAACTATAAAGGAAAATAAGAATATTGTTCCAAACTTTAGAGCAGGAGATTTTGAGGGCTTAAAAACTAAATTATCTAGTGAGGTATGGGAAGGGATTTCTGGGGTACAGATGTGGGTAGTTAATCCAGCAGGTCAGGTCGCAGGTAGCGGATTACCCCGAAATTTGGGTACCACATGCCAAGGATTATCACAAGATAAGATCAATACATTAAATTCTCTCACAGGAAAGAACAGCAGCCCGTCAGTTAATATAAATTTGGATGAGGAATATAACAATTTTGTCATGACTCTTAAGAATAGTCAGAGAGACTATATTCCCATGAAACATTGCAGATCAAGAAAAAATGACCCTAAATGGATGAATAATAGAATAAAGAATCTTATAGGTATTAAAAGAGGAATATACAGGAAACTAAAAAGAGGTGAAGAGCAGGTGAGGCAGCAATATATACAGTTAAACAGGGAAGTTAAAAAGATAGTTAGAGAGTCGAAAAGAAAATACGAAGTTCGAATAGCAGGAGAAGCTAAAGAAAATCCTAAAGGGTTTTATCAACATTATCAAACAAAATTTAAGGAAAAAGTCGGACCAATTGAAGTAGCCAATGGCCATATCACAGATGACGATAAAGTGATGTGTACATGTTTAAATGATTATTTCTTATCTATATTTACAAATGAAAACTTGGAAAATATTCCGGAAGTAGAATCCATTTACAGAGACAGTCCCGATAATATACTTAGTTCAATAAATATTACGAGAGAGGAGGTAATAAAAGAAATAGATAAATTAAAGGCTCATAAATCTCCGGGACCTGATGGAATATATGCTAGAATATTAAAGGAATGCAAGGAAGAGCTTAGTTGTCCTCTAACTGCATTATTTAATAATTCAATAAAATTAGGATCGGTACCCATGGAGTGGAAATTGGCAGATGTGGTACCAATATTTAAAAAAGGAGAACGTGTTAAAAAGAATAATTATAGGCCGGTAAGTTTAACGTCAACAGTGGGTAAGATTCTAGAATCCTTAATTGCAAATAAAATAAGGGCACATCTAGAATTACACAGGCTGATAAAACTTTCACAACACGGGTTTCTTAAGGGTTTTTCGTGCCTTACAAACTTACTGTCTTTTTATTCAGAAGTTTACGAGGCAGTAGATTGTGGCAGAGAATATGATACAATATATCTAGATTTTAGCAAAGCTTTTGATAGAGTTCCTCACAAAAGATTAGTTAAAAAGCTGGAAGCTCATGGTATAGGAGGAGCTGTGCTCAGATGGATCAAACAATGGTTAAAAGACAGAAAACAGAGGGTTTGCATAAATGGAGAGAAATCAGAGTGGGGCTCGGTTACAAGCGGGGTACCACAAGGCTCGGTACTGGGTCCTCTATTATTCATCGTATATCTAAATGATCTGGATTCGGATATCAGTAGTAACCTAAGTAAATTCGCAGACGACACTAAAATAGGTAGAACTATAAATGGAAAAGAAGACATTCATGCTTTACAGGAAGATCTAAATAGATTATCTGAATGGTCGGACAAATGGCAAATGGAATTTAATGTTGAAAAATGTAAAGTAGTTAAAATGGGTACTATAAAAGACAATACTAGTTATAAGCTAAATAACCATGGAATCATGAGTTCTCAGTGTGAAAGGGATTTGGGAGTTCTTGTGAGTAGTAGTCTTAAGCCAAGAGAGCAATGCACAGCAGTCAGAAATAAAGCAAACAGAATTTTAGGATTTATCTCAAGAAGCGTCAGCAATAGGACGGAAAAAGTTATTTTGCAGCTCTATCTTGCATTAGTTAGGCCCCATTTAGATTATGCTGTGCAATTCTGGTCACCCTATTATAGAATGGAAATTGAATCCTTGGAGAGAGTGCAGCGAAGAATGACCAAGATGATACACAATATCAGAAATCTACCATATGAGGACAGATTAAAAAAACTTAATCTACATTCTCTAGAGAGGCGAAGAGTTAGGGGGGATATGATTGAAGTGTATAAATGGTTTAAAGGGATTAACAAGGGAGATATTAATAAAGTTTTAAAAATTCATGATCAAACCAGAACTCGTAATAATGGATTTAAGCTTGATAAATTTAGGTTCAGAAGGGAAATTGGTAAAAATTGGTTTGGTAATAGAGTAGCTGATGCATGGAACAAGCTTCCTAGTATGATAGTAAATGCCAATACCTTAGACACCTTCAAATGTAGATTAGATAGACATATGACAGAGGTACGGTGGGTATGAATAGGTTAGTGCTTATTAGAAAAATCATAAAAAGAAAAACAGAATAAATAAGTAGAGTAGAATAGAATAGGTTAGACATGCTGAAAATACAATTAAAAAATGGAGCTGCCTCGTGTGTGCCAGTAGGCATGTTGCAGTGTCCTCTATTCTTATGTTCTTATGTTCTTATGTTCACTTACCTAGGCATACAAACTTTGGGAAGGCTCGATCATGCCATGGCACATACTCAAATCAGCGTTACCCATCCAACGGCAGGTACAGACACCAGGCTCCATGGGATATTCCCAGAACACACTATAATGATGAATTCCCAGCAGAATCACATAGTCAAAACAAATCATGGACAAACCCAAGAATAAACTACAACTATGTGAAACATGGTAAGAATGTAACATTAGTACATGTGAACGCTCAGTCCCTTCTTTCTCATTTTGAGGAAATAATAATGCTAATAAAAGACTACAACATAGACACCCTTTGTGTAAGTAAAACTTGGCTTCCTACTACAACTGGAAATAAATAAGTGAATATCCCAGAGTTTAATATACGTATTTTGTAATGACCATGGCCGAGGGGGTGGGGTCTGTATTTATGTTATATATTATCTTAGTGCATCAGAAATAACCGCGGGTCTAGAAAAAACTGAAGAGCTCGGAGATAAATGGATCACTGTGCAGTATCAGAAGCTTCCATCTTTCATTGAAGGGTGTGTTTACCGTCACCCAAAAGCACCATCCAGTTCATTTAGTCATCTAGAAACATTCAGAAATATCTGTATGCGCCATCAACCCACATACATACTTGGTGGCTTTAATGATGACTTGCTGTCAGCAGATAACAAAATGAAAAGGGCGATGAACGCTGTGAAGTTACCACAAATAGTGACAAAACTGACCCGCATAACCCCTAATTCTAGGACTCTAATAGATCTGATAATGACAAATAAAGTCGAAAGTATACTCTATTGGGACGTAGTCCCCTGCCCAATAGCAGATCTCGAGCTCAACATTGCTATTCTAAACATAATAAGTCCAATAGGAAGCTTTTCTACAAGACATTCCGGTGTCTAAAAAATTACTCCCCTGATATTTTTTGTGAAGCATTAATCAAAAACAGAAATGTACTTAATGGTATAATAAATACAGAAAACGTCGATTCGCAGATTGAAATTCTAACAAAAGTCTTCCGTGAATGCGAATAAATAAGATATGATTCTCTGTGAGCGTTTTAAAGTAGAAAAGAAACGTGTCAGATCCCTCATTGATATATATAAAAAGAAAAACTTACAAAAAACAATTTAATGACTCTAGACATGATACAGTGGCAACATAGAAAGTGATAAGAAGCATGATACCAGGTGGAAAGACTACCTCAGAGAGTTATAAAATCATTACGAAGTTGAAAGACAAAGCAGAAAACTTTAATAACTATTTTGCTAACGTTGGGATAAATACTTATGAGAAAACACAAGAAAACATTCTTACCATAAAGAGCCTAAGAAACTCTGGCGCTTATGGTCCAGATGGTATGCCATTTCAATTCATCAAAGATGTTCTACCCATGATTGCATCTTTTATTCTAGCTATTATGAACACTTCCATTGTTACTAAAAGATTTCATACCTCTTGGACAAAATCACATGTAATACCTCTGCATGAAAAGGGGGACAGAGAAGATGTGACAAACTATCGTCCCATATCCCTGCTACCCATTTTCTCTAAAATATTAGAAAAATTTGTTGCATGCCAACTTATGTCATATTTAGAGTCAAATAGACTATTAGCTATTAACCAACATTGTTTTAGACAGAAACTCTCCATGGAAACTGCACTGCTCAAAGTTACTAATAGTATCTATGATAATATAGATATGAAAAAAAAAATCTCTCTACTTGTATTATTAGACTTATCAAAAGCCTTCGACAGTGTAAACCATGAAATTCTTATTAGTAAATGTACTAACCTAAATATTGACCACAGCTGGTTTAGAGAGTATCTATTTAATCGCAAACAGTCTATCCGTCTTAACAGCATTATCTCTGTGCCAAAAAAATGCATCATTTGGTATTCCACAGGGATCCGTACTTGGTCCTATCCTCTTCTCCATTTACGTAAATGATCTATCTTCTTTCATTTCTGACAGTCTAGTCATACAATATGCAGATGACACTCAACTACTCCTTAGTGGTGATATTAATAATCTCCCAGAGCTAACCTAAAGAGCAGAATACACTCTGTCAAAAATTAAAACCTAGTTTCAAGAAATTGGGCTGTTAATTAACGAAAGTAAAACACAATGCATGTTTATTGGCTCAAGGTTCCATATAGCACAAATTTCAGAAAACACAACATTTAATTTTTCCGGTAATATCATAACACCTAGAAAAACAGTCAGAAGTCTAGGAAGTCATTTTGACAACTACATGTTGTTTGATTCCCATGTAGATAATGTCTGCAAAAAGGATACAGGAATATTAATGTACTTATCACGTATAAAAGACAATTTTCAAACCACCACTCGAATAACTGTTGTTGAATCTCTAGCCCTAAGTCACATTAATTTCTGCACAACTGTTTGGGGAGTTACCACTAAGGCTCAGATAAACAGACTACAGAAGCTTATTAATTTTGCAGCTCGAGTTGCCTGGGAGGAATAAGAAAATATGATCACATCACACCAGCTCTCAAAAAACTTAGGTGGCTGCGGGCAGAACACAAGGACGCCTATGCTATTTATGTTTTTTATGCAAAAGTTTGAACCATCATTATCCTAGGTGGCTATTTAATTTAAAAACAGTCAGGGATATAAGGGGAACCAAACAAGACAGAGTAGTGACCTCTTTATTCAGAAAACAAATCCAGAAGCGGGTTCAAAGATGATCACTATTAAAGGGCCAACACTCTGGAACAATATTCCAGAGCATCTTAAAAATTCATCCTCCTAAGCAGCTTTCAAAGGCAAACTATATAGTTTTCTTTTGGACAAATAGTTGCTGCTCACACACTAATTAAACTTAATGATTTAATGCACTTTCTCTTAACACTAACCTCTCTATATGTAAACTGATATCACCTTCTCTGTTCTCTAAGTTAAGAACTAGTTATTCTCATTGTAAGGAAAACAAATATGGTAATGATGCCGATAATAACAATCCTGTATAGTGTTATTATTACTACCTTATTATTAACATTATTTTTAACATTTTTATTACAGTATTATTATTTTCTAGGAAAGCTATATTTACCTTAACTGTATGTATTACCCTCTTACATATTAGTTCAATTACATGTCTGCTTATAAGTTACTCTTCAATGTATCCGAATAGCCATTGTACAAAAATGGATATAAATGTTTGTTTGTTCGTATGCTTGTTTGATTTAATAACAGTAGAGATGATATATTCACATGCCTCAATGAAGGCAATATTATCATCTATAAAATAATTGCTAACGAGATTTTTTTTTTATGGGTGATGAGTATTTGGAAAAACTCGCCACCTGTGAATGCAAAGCCATTATTAATAAAAGGAAGTTAGAAATCACCATGCCCCTGAACCTAATGCCCAGAAAACAGTTTTGTTTATGGGCGTGGAAACATATGTCACTGGGCATGATAACAAAAAAATTAAGGTGGAAGTCGAAAGACTAAATGAGAACATCAAAGAAGAATCAGTCATCAGGATTCCCACTACACAACGTATGTTGAAACTGTACCTTCTCTGTATTTGGATAGTATCATTACGTTTTGATATTATATCTATGTCTAACTATATATCGTATTAATGTATAGGTATGTGTACTTGTGTGTATGTAAATGCTCATTATTATTATTATTATTATTATTATTATTATTATTATTATTATTATTATTATTATTATTATTATTATTATTATTATTATTATTATTATTATTATTTTACTCTCATTATCAACTATTACTAATATTATTTCCATTGCTATTATCATTCCTACTACTTTTATCTTCCATTTTTTTTATCACTTTTCTCTTATTGCCATGATGATCATAAGCTAGTTTATTATTACAATCTCACTACTATTACTACTCTTCTTCTTCTTTTTACTTTCTTATTATCACCATCGTTATCCGATATTGTTTCCATTCCCAATACTCTAACTGCTCATTTTGTTGTAAATATTAGTCTTAATTTTTCTATTGTACTCCTCAACTGCAACTCTTCTGTGATTTAATATCTTCTCTCAGTCTACATTTCTAAATTTCCTTATCCCTTCCCTATGGAAAAAAAAAACTACTCCTTAGCACAAGGGTCTGCCCCTCTCTAATGTCTCTATTTAATTTTCGTGCTTTCCCTCCCAGTCCTTCCTATTCCCCCCTCTCTAGTGAGGACACCCTGCATAAGGCTAAGAGAGTTCACTCGACGCCGTCACTAATTTCCCTCCCTACTACTACTACTACTACTACTACTACTACTACTACTACTACTACTACTACTACTACTACTACTACTACTATGTTACTTTCTTTAAGTAAATTCTATATTTAAATATTTTTTCTTTCAAGGAAATTTGAATATATGGTGAAAATTATCATAGTTAATATTAGATATTAATCACTGCCTGTGTTTTTGGATTCATTAATGCTTTTGTTTTATCAACGAGTTGAATATTGTCTGATGCTTTCCTAGTTTAACTTGTTTTTGGTTACTCAGGTCGGTTTTTCTTGTTCATATAGTTGACTTCAGTATTTAGTGCTTCTCATCTTTTATTTCTGGACCTGTTTCCGGGGTGAGTAGTGAAGTTTCTGTCCGTTCAATTTCTCATTTTGCAGAATACGTGTCATATTCTTACTACTACTACTACTACTACAACGGAATCGAAAACTAAATTTTATCATACATAGTCACTAATACTTTGGCATTTTTAGCTTTTTGAAGGTTAATTCATATTATGTCATTCTGTGTTACTTGTGTATATATATATATATATATATATATATATATATATATATATATATATATATATATATATATATATATATATATATATATATATATATATATATATATATATATATATATATATATATATATATATATATATATACACGTGTGTGTGAAAAGTTCAAATGTCAATAGTAAATGTTTTCTTCCCTTTCATGGCATTGTTTGTCGAATGGAACTCAGGATTTGTTTCAAAACTCATTTCGTTTGTTTATAGTTTATATTGTCAGTGTTTATTCTTAATAACTTATTTCATTGCTTTTTAATAAATGTTCCTTAAAATCCCTATGATTGCATCATCATTTCTTTCCCAGATTTTGCTTAGCTATTAAAATTCAAATTTTATTTTTGAAATCCATTCATTTGTGCATAGTTCATATCCTCATTGTATATATATATATATATATATATATATATATATATATATATATATATATATATATATATATATATATATATATATATATATATATATATATATATATAAGTACAAACTGTCAGCATATAGCACTAAATAATAAGGAAGCCCATCAGTGATACAAAACTTATAAAGCAATGCTATATTTCGGATCCTAACCCAAACATACAAGGGAACAAACCACAATCGGCTTTTACCTTCTAAAAGGAATAAAAGCAAAATAACTTAGTATACAAATAAGGAGACATCAATACATAAATCTATTCTTTTTCTATTTAACATTGCAAATAACGTTAGTGAAATAAAAATACTCATACTTGTCTAATATGGCAATCTTTTCTCAATAATATAGGTTTTATAGACGGGTGGGATCACTTCACTAGTCGTAAGCATATGTATGCAAGGGATGGAGTGCATCTTTCTAATTCAGGTGTCTCGGTATTGGCTGGTATGATAGACAGAGAGGTAGGGGGGTTTTGTTAGACACAAATAATGAAATGATTAATACTTGTGGAGAGAAATTAGTCAGTAAGGGTTCAGTAAATAGTGGGTCAAATAACTGGGAGTCTAAGGATAAGAACCATTTGTTACATAGAACAAATATTAACAAAAAGAATAGCCACAAGAAGGGTGAAGCTAGAGAAAGTTTAAAAGTATATTATACAAATATCCGTAGCTTAGGTAACAAGATAGAAGAACTGAGAGCCATAGTATGTAGTGAGAGACCGGATATAATATGCATTAGTGAAAGTTGGATTAAATTAGAAAGCAAACACCTTAAAGCTGAGTACATAATTACGGGATATAAACTTTATAATGCTGATCGTAGTGCAGATAAAAGAGGGTTTTTATAAATCAGAGCGTTGAGTCGAAGCACACGCTCACTATAAGTCAAACATACCTCCGACAAAATTCAAACAAAATACTGCAATCATATTTGATTATTATATTTAATAAACTATGAAACTTTTGGAAGCTTTAACAAGCATTGTAAATTAGAAATATTTTACACTAGAGTTGATATCTCAAGAGAATATCTTATTTTTATTTATTTATCTCTACTACTATCAACAAAATTTATGATTATCCTTTCTTAGTAAGCGGTATAAAAGGACTTAAGTATCATTATTTTGAATTTTAAGCTCAAAATATATGCTCTGAGAACCTCAGTTATCTTAATTAGCTCAACTGTAATTATAAATTTCATAATAGTGAAAGTAATTAACAATAATTACCTCTAGATATGCTTCTCAAAATCATTAATATCTTTATCTCTTTCAAATGTTACATATATCATATGAAGGCTGATACACACTTTTCAACAAAACAAAACAAAAAATGTGTACTCTGAGAAAAGTCTAAAAGCTTCCATCTGTGCATGCAGTAATAAAATCAAAAAAAATAATATTTCATTTGCAACATCAAAGACTGAATTTTGCTTGAGTTTCATAATCTCTTAAGGAATCGTACATAAAAAATAATATATATATTCTTCTACGTACTCAAAGTTAATTTTTTGAGTGACAATTCAACAGAATTACCTCAGGAGACAGGGGGGAAGTTGTATATTTTTCCTCCTTTTCAATAGTTACGATCAGTTAGGTAGTTAACAACCCTCTTTTTTACTCTTTTTTCTTTTCCTACCCACAGTACTGCTCAATATTTGTCTTCTGGATCAAATGGCTAGCTTTTGTTGGGAGATCTGCGTGCATGCGCTGTTCCTCCCCTGTCTCTTCGGTTTCTGGATCGACTTTGTCTCTTTCGAATACAGGAAACGGCTGTCTGACATCCTTGTTGTCACTTCTTGTGAGTTTACACTCCCTTCTTTATGACCAAGCCGAAATAATGGTGACAAACATTATCATGGCTTAAACTTCAAAGTTC
Organism: Halocaridina rubra; assembly: GCA_037179515.1. NCBI lineage: Eukaryota > Metazoa > Arthropoda > Malacostraca > Decapoda > Atyidae > Halocaridina > Halocaridina rubra. Next base: position 31,713 of record JAXCGZ010017414.1, on the reverse strand, counting down.
TGTTTTATCTATTTAGAGCATATGCTTTCAGACAAATAATGTAAATACTGAGGCTAGAATTTTTTTTTTTAAATCATTCATAGATTCGCGTCCTTTATCACTTAATATCTCTCTTGTAATATTCGAAAATCAAATAATAATCTCATTGGCGGAGTAGGGGGACATAAAAAAAAATGAAGCGCATCCGGCCATATGTGGGCAGGTGGAACATCATGTTGCCTCAAAAATATCTCTTAATGGATATCGCAACGGCTACAGCACCTCCCATTAAAACTATGTGCATATCGACGAATATGCCTTCTTCAATTGCATATGGCTTGCAGTAAGACACGAGTGACGCAGGGGAAGAGTCCTCCCAGAACCAGTCCCCATCCTGCTTCTTAACGAACTTCTTGCGATTCCACTCACAAGCATTTCCCCCCTCCCATGATAACTCCAATCAGTCATACTCATTCATACTCTCAACTCACACTCTTTAAACATTTTCTCCAGTCACTCTTCTATTTACCCGGTGCGGGTTTCTTTTCCCATCACTCTGAAGGAGTGTGTGAGTGGAATCGTGATTGGCCCGGGCGGTCGCATGGCTGTGTCAACGGTCCTAAGTTCTCTCTATACCCCCCATCTATGGTATAGTAGTGCGACACCCTAACCTCCCTATCACGGCACAATTTAGTCTACTCTCTTTCCCCGCCTGCATAGCATTTTAGCGAACGAAAAAAACTCTTTATATCGAACAGTAAACATTTTAATAACATCATAAAATTCTCTTATTTTCAAAGGATTTGACATACACGTATTTTAATAGCAAAAATCAGTACAATTACTATTACTTTATAATAACGAAGTTGAGAGATCGAACAGTCATTTCCGCATTCTTTTTGTTAAAAATATCACACATGATAAGGAAAAATTTTTAAAGCAGATTCACGTTTATTTCTCAATATAGTTTTTACGTGCATTTCGGAGTATATAAAAAACTCTACAACTTACATCCTATTTTTAAACACTGTCACTTTAGCAAATGTTTCTCAGTAAAATATCTCTACTTTCGCTTTAGAAAAGGAACATAAAAAAATTATTTTACACGTATATTATTTTTTTTTCTCAATTAAAATCAATACCTTTGCCTGTTTAATAATTAACTTAGGCAATAACAAAAATAAATTGAACACCCTTCAAACGCAATTACTCGTTACATTGTTCTAATTATAAAAAAAAATTGAGTTTATTACTGCTTATAGGTATTAGTACAACTTCTCCATGTTAGTAATGGGTACAAAAATTCTACTTCTATTAATTTACTGAAGCCATATGCCCTTTCATAAACGGGATGGCTGAGTCAAAGCATAACTACAAAGTAAAATGGCGGAGTCCTCCGACCTCAGTTTCTTTTAATAATGGTCCCATTACTCACTGGATAAAAATTACAAGTACTTAGCCATTTTGGGATGCTGCTTGAAGAATGTCACAGCCACAGGCACTGGAGGAGGAGATTTTCCATTCTTCTGGGCTCGTTGATTTTCTCTTCGACGTCGTCCATATGTCTCGTAAAATCGCCGATTCATCATCACAGGCATCTTCTTGGTCCAATTCAGCAACAAATAATGCCTAGTAGGGGTGTTTTTTCTCAAAGCAACATTCACAATGAGGTGCACGGTGAAAGACATAAATCTCACTGGATCTTTCTCCCAGTTGACGTTTCTCAGCCTTCGTGAACGAATTTTCAGCAACTTTCCTTTGGAGTCAAAATGCATGGGAATATTCTTACTACGGGGCACCTTGCCTATACGGGGACGGGGGAGAGGTGTGACTGGCTGTGCTTTCTCGATACTCTGAGTGTTGTTGGAGCCTGAGGTGTCGCTTGCTTTTAGGCGTCTTGAAGTTTCTTCTAACTCGAGGATTCGACGAATCTATTCTACCTCGGACATTGCTTCCAGTGATGCGTTCTTATCTGTTTCTTGCATTTTGCATGGCACGAGATGCGCTGGCATTATTTTCTTCTTGTCTCTTTACTGTAATTTAGGCATGGTATTGTACCGCACTGCCGCCACTGACGTATTAGTATTTTCTATAATATGATAATACTGGAAGTCGTGGAGTTATATTTCACCTGAATGACATTGAAGTTGTAGTCTTGTTTTAGTTCTTAGTAGTAAATTAAGGTAGCGTTATAACAGATATGCATCTTCTCATTTATATTCATTTATTTATTTCTGAACTTATTCTATACCTCAAAGCTCCCCGTCTACATCTCAAAGTTCCCTGTCCCCTTAGGGTAAATTTCTAAGAGATCTTATTTCTGCCCAGATCAAGTTCTATCCGACTCTCTCAACTTTTACTAACTCTTACTTTCTTGTATGACCAAGATGGCAGGGCATGGCAACTTGGACAGCCTTGCCAACAGGCTCCCAGAGAAGGAGGAATCTCTCCCTTGTGGGTGGTTTTAAGGCGGGGCTATCAAGTAGACCTATCGAGTATTTTCACAGGTGCATGTAGATATGTACATATAGATGTTTGTCGTGGGAATGTCTTGAGCTGGGTGACCACTTTGACCTCTATCGGCACTTGGTGCCTATATATGAGAGGCCTAGCGGCTGAACGATATATCTAGTTGTCATGGGTTGGTAAACACCATCCTGCCCAGAAAATACATGGTGAATATCAGTTACACCAGTTGACTTTCCTACACCATGTAGGCTATTTCTATTGCACTTTCTCTCTTATATTTTTAAGTACTTCTTATATACAGTACTTTCATACGACATATATATATATATATATATATATATATATATATATATATATATATATATATATATATATATATATATATATATATATATATATATATATATATATATATATATATATATATATATATATATATATATATATATATATATATATATATATATATATATATATATATATATATATATATATATATATATATATATATATATATATATATATATATATATATATATATATATATATATATATATATATATATATATATATATATATATATATATATATATATATATATATATATATATATATATATATATATATATATTTATATATATTTATATATATATATATATATATATATATATATATATATATATATATATATATATATATATATATATATATATATATATGTACGTACATACATACTTTGAAGATATTCTTCCTGAGAGTAGAGGCACTGAGGACATGAGGAGGAACTATCCGAAAGGAGATTACATCAAAATGAATGAGCTTTTTACAGTTATTGACTGGAGAACCTTATTTTACAACAAATCTGTACAAGAAATGTATGACATCTTTTGTGAGAAATATGGGAAGATAGTAGATTGCTGCATACATGTCACCAAAGTAGGTGTAATTCATGCCAGAGAGAAATGGTTCGATAATGGGTGTAAAAGAGCTAAGGAGTGGAGAGACAAATGCTGGAAAAGGTATAGGAGGAGAAAAAACATAAATGCCTGGCAAACCTACAAAAGAGCAAGAAATGACTACCTAAGTAAAAGGAGAGAGGCAGAGAGAGACTATGAGAGGGACATCACCAGGAAGGCTAAAGAAAATCCCAAGCTTTTCCACAGCTTTATCAGAGGAAAACTGAAGGTAAAAGAACAGGTTTTAAGGCTAAAGAGAGCGGATGGAAGCATCACTGAGACGGATGAAGAGATCTGCAAAGAATTGAACAAGGAGTTTCAGTCAGTATTTACAGTAGAAAATACCCCACCCCCTCAGATTGCAGTGACAGAAGCTCAAGGGCCGGTATTAGAGAACATCAACCTTTCAGCCACAGAGGTATGCAAAGCGCTGATGGATTTAGATGTTCATAAAGCTACAGGTCCTGATGACATATCCCCTCATGTGCTTAAAAAATGCACAAACACAATATCAGTGGCACTAAGTATCATATTTAAGGAGTCACTGGAGTCGGGGGAGATTCCAAGATGCTGGAAACAAGCAAATGTGATACCTATCTTCAAAAAGGGAAAGAGGGATACGGCTCTGAACTATAGACCAGTTTCCTTGACCAGCATAGTTTGCAAAGTTATGGAGAAACTACTAAGGAAACATATCTCTCTTCACTTGGAATCCTTCAACTTTTTGTCAGTGAGGCAACATGGCTTCAGAGAAGGTAGATCAACAGTAACAAACTTATTAGAATTTTATGATGAGGTAAGCCAAATCTTACAGGAAAGAGAGGGCTGGGCAGATTGCATATTCCTAGACTTCCAGAAAGCGTTTGACACTGTTCCACATGGGAGACTTATTAGGAAGCTGCAATCAATGGCTAGAATAGGTGGAAATGTTTTGGAATGGATAAAAACTTACTTAGAAGGAAGGGAACAGAGGGTTAGAGTAAGACACTCAGTGTCTGAATGGAGAAGAGTTAGTAGTGGAGTTCCACAGGGTTCAGTTTTAGGGCCACTTTTGTTCCTTGTATATGTAAATGACCTACCAGAGTCTGTAAATTCATTCATGAATATGTTTGCAGATGATGCAAAGATTGTGAAGAAAGTAAAAAACGAGAACAATGGTAGAGAACTTCAGGAGGATCTAAATAATCTGCATGAGTGGTCAGACAAGTGTCTAATGAAATTCAATACTTCAAAATGTAAGGTAATGAGAATGGGTACAAGTGCAAGAAGGCCCAAGCTTGACTACTCGGTGGCTGGAGTACAACTTCAAGAGACAGAAAATGAGAGAGATCTAGGAGTAAACATACTGGCAGATTTGTCTCCAGAAATACATATAAATGGCATAGTAAGGGCAGCATATGCATTCTTATCAAATGTAAGGGTAGCTTTCAGGCACATGGACAAGGAAATGTTCAGAAATATTTATGTAACCTATGTGAGGCCAAAACTCGAATATGCAGCCCCCTTTTGGAATCCGCACTTGAAAAAGCACATAGCTAAGCTTGAAAAAGTTCAAAGACATGCCACGAAACTGGTGCCAGAAATACGCAATCTCAGTTATGATGAGAGGCTGAGGGAATTAGACTTACCATCACTCGAAGCTAGAAGAGTGAGGGGGGATATGGTGACAGTCTTTAAATTCCTTCATGGTTATGATAGAGTGGATAGGGATCGATATTTTGATATGGCTGGCTCTAGAACTAGAGATCATAGTTTGAAGCTTCGTAAGAAAACTTCTTTGCAGGATGTAAGGAAATACTTTTTCAGTGTAAGAGTAGTTGATAATTGGAATTGGCTAAGCGAGGAGGTAGTTAATGCTATCTCAATCCATAGTTTTAAGGACAGGTATGATAAGTATCACTAAGTATAAAATGGAACCGAAGAGGAGACGGGAAGATACGAGCTTTGGGCTCTTTCCCGTAAACACAATTAGGTAATCACAATTAGGTAGTTGTTGTTGTTGGATGTTCACCCTTGAGGGTGAGCGGACCTTCCACTTGTGGCCCGCAGGTGGGGTGAGATTTTCTTTGGAGTGTACGTGGTATTCGCTCTTGCTGGCGAATGGGCTTTCCTGTTGGTGAGGAGGTGGGGTGAATTCTTGTTATTGGTGATGATCGGACTTTCCTAATTGGCCCGCAGGTGAGATTGTGCAAAACTGTAAAGATAACGGAGAGCATAAATATTCAGTTGTGAATTATTAGTTTACATCAAACAACTTAAATGAATTCCTGTTTTGGGGGAGAGAGAGAGTTATTGCATGGCTATCTTGGTGGAGGGTATTGTCTGATAATATTTGATAGACTGTTCATGTGGTTATTTGTTGCTAGTCTGATGATGGAGCTAGCAACCTGAAGGGCATTTGGGTCTTCGCTAGATGTTGCGGGGGCACCAGTTTTCCGTCGAATCTCTGAAAAAGAATCACATTCCAGGATGTAGTGTAGCAGTGGATGTGGTGAGGCTACCTGGCAAAAGGTGCATTCCTTGATGATATTCTCTACTATTTGCCAGGTGCACTTGTACCCGAGTCTCAGACGGTACACATTGAGCTCAGTGCTTCGTCGAAGGCTCTTCGGCAGGGTGATACGCCGAAGATCAGTGGTGGCTTTGTACCACCAGGTGGAGGGGGAGCCAATGTCTGTGCACAGGTTGTGTTTAGTTATTAAGGTGTTAAGGAGTGACTTGGTGGCTTTATTTTTAATCTGTTGCATCCCAGGAGACAGAGATATCTGGATTTCTGCTCTGAGAGTGGCTTGTTTGGCGGCTTGATCGGCTTCCTCATTTCCCTTGATGCCGACGTGGCTGGGAATCCAGGCAAGAGTGATGGCTTTTCCCAGGCTGGTTGTCCTGTGGTAGTGGCTGAGGATGGTGGTCATGATGCGTATATTGTCTCTGAGGAGTGGCTTCTTGATGGCCTGTAAGGCGCCTTTAGAATCAGAGAGAATAAGGGCATGGTCAACTTCTTGCTGGATGAAGAAGTCAAGGGCGTTGGCTATGGCCACAAGCTCAGTCTGGAGCGATGAGCAGGAGTTTGACAGTCTCCAGGATAGGACGTGGTTTCCAGTGATAAAGGCGGCGGCTGAGGCTCCAGTATCTTGGTTTACTGAACTGTCAGTGTAGTAGACTTGAGAGTTTGGCCTGCTCCAGCTCTGTATTTTGTCCTTATATATGTTTTTAAGGACAAGCGGATTTACCAAGCTTTTGGGGTTGTCAGGGAGCTCGATCTTTATATCGAGTGGTTGGTCATTCCATGGGGGTGGGCATCTGTATTCAGGAAGCGGTGTGTCTTGTATCTTGGCTAGGATGCTCTCCCTGACTGGCAGTGCTTGCAGGCTAGCGCAGACCTTGGCTGCCCAGGTTCTAGGATGGTGGTTGGGCTGGCGATTGAGGGCTAGATGGAGATTTGTGCCAGCTAGGCATTTATGTTGGGCAGTGGTGGTTTTGGCCACAAGGAGGGTCAGTCTTTGCTGAGCTCTGAGTTTGAGTGGAATGAGTCCCGATTCTATCTGGAGGTTTTCTCTCTTGGTCCACATGGGGGCTCCTAGCATGGTACGTGTGGCGTTGTTTTGAATTACTTCTATCTTGTCCCACTGTTGGTCTGTTAGTAGCCAGAGTGTGGGACAAGCATAGTCTATGAGGCTGCGTATGGCTTGTACATAGAAGGTTCTGAGGACATTAAATGATGCACCATCGTAGAGGCCCGACATCCGACGAAGGACCGCTTGTCGCTGGCTGCACTTGTCGCGCAAGTGTTGAATTTCTGGTCCAAAGGTTAGTCCTTGGTCGATGATTACACCCAGGTATTGGTGTATGGTAACCCAGTCCACAGGCTCATTACCTATGACCAGATTAGTGTCTGGTCTCCACTGGTGGATGGGAAGGGCCTTGGTTTTGCGGGCATTGATTCTTACTCCAAGGGAGATGGAGGCTCGGTGAATCTTGGTGAGGCAGCGCTGTGTCTTGTTAGATACATACATACATACATACATATATATATATATATATATATATATATATATATATATATATATATATATATATATATATATATATATATATATATATATATATATATATATATATATATATATATATATATATATATATATATATATATATATATATATATATATATATATATATATATATATATATATATATATATATATATATTTACTGCAACCCCTCGTTTATCGCCGGGATTCGGTTCCGGGACCGACCGCGATAGGTGAATTTCCGCAAAGTAGGATCACCCTATATACATAGATATTTAACATTTACTTTTATGTTTACTGTATAAACCCTCCCTGTACTGTTAACAAACCACCCTTTACTTTCTTAATAACAGCGTGCAAGTGTAAATTCATATGAAAGTGATAGGTAAACTTACCGTGAATGAGGTGGTAATGACATGGCATCGTCAAGAAGATTGCAGAAGGCCACCGAACGAACCATATTATTATCATGTTCTTGTGAGAGTTGTTGGAGTGCTTTCACGTGTTTATACATGGCTGCCAGATGTTTGAGTGTAAGGCCAGGTTCTTTAATTTCCTCGTGGCTAAGTTACGAAGTGAACTGAATATACAGAACTTATGAAAACCCTTGATCATTAAGAAAAATATGGATGTGGAGAGGCCAAGTATCCTATCAGTGATATTTTGAAATACAGTATACTTTGGACTTTGCACAAACTGGTCTCAACTGAGGTCAGTCTTCAGAAACCAATTGTGTTCATTTTCCTTCTATGATGGAAGAGGATGGCATTGAAAACTGTGAAAATGATGCTAATGCTCCCCCAGTAGAGGAAATCTCTTGTAAATCAGACGTTAAAGATTTGCAGAAGCCGCTTGAAAATAGAGGAGTCTGTTGAGGCAAAGGAAATGATACTGATGCTCCCCCAGGAGAGGAAATCTCTTGTAAATCAGATGTTAAAGAAGATCTACAGGAGCCGCTTGAAATTAAAGAGGAGTCTGTTCGAGGTCATAGGAGACTGTTATCGAAAGAACCCCTGAAGCATAACATATTAATAAGCACAACGTGAACTGCGCACATGTGAGTTAGACTGAACGAGTGAGGCAAGACAATGGAAGATGGTGGGAGAACCAAGCTTCAATCAAAATGTCAATCAGACCCCATGATACAGATCATACAGAAAAACAATTCTGTGATTCGTCGTCTCTCACCCTTTCAGCCAATAGCATTCCATGAACTATCTCACGTAGGTGCGAGCCTTTGCGTTTTCCAAGACGCCAATACAGTGTAAGCTATCGTACAGTATTTCACATGGTGCATTACTGTGAGTGTATATATTTAAATTTATGTTTTTTCACTATTTTTTACTGTTTTATTACTCTTAGGCTAGGAAATACTTTTTTTTATCAATAAAATAATGAAAATTTCAATATGTACTAGCTCACGTAGGTGCGACCCTTTTCGTTTTCCGAAACGCTGATACGGGTATCTTATTTTACATGGTGTAAATCTGTGAGTATTTATGAATCTTACTATTTTTTACTGTTTTATTTTTCTTAGGCTAAGAAATATGTTTTTTTAGCAATAAAATAATGAAACTAATGGAAATTTTAATATATGCTAGCTCACGTAGGTGCGACCCTTTGTGTTTTCCGAAACGCTGATACCGGTATCATACTTTCTATGGTGCAGAGTTACATGTTCAAATTTATGGGTTTTTTTTACTATTTCTTACTGTTTTATTATTCTTAGGCTGGGAAATAAATTTTTTTATCAATAAAATAATAAAAAAATTTGTTTTCAATAAAATAATGAAAATACAGAAAATTTATATTTTTTTAATATTTTCGCATATACCCAGAAAAAAAAACTCGCCAAAAAAAAAAACGCAATGCACGGGATTCACGATAGGTGAACCGCGACATAGCAAGGGGTTAATGTATATACAGTAATCCCTCGTTTATCGCGGGGGTTCGGTTCCAGAACTGGCCGCGATAGGTGAATTTCCGCGAAGTAGGAACACCAAAAAAAAAAAAAAAAAAAAAAAAAGAATTCAAGATGGTTATGACACCAGGACAGGCCAAAAATGATAAAATAAAACAGCCTTTATCAGGCTGTAAAGAGAAACAGAGATGGGGAGTGTAATGACCTGTCAGATGTGAAGGGATTATAAAAGATGTGCAATGAATATCCAGCTCTCTGCTGGGTTTTAATATACCTCTGCATTACTTTCATGATGTCTATTCCAAAAATTCTCCTTAGATCTTATTATTATTATTATTATTATTATTATTATTATTATTATTATTATTATTATTATTATTATTATTATTATTGGCAACAATAATTTTCCTTTGATGATGATTGTGAAGATTATTATTATTATTATTATTATTATTATTATTATTATTATTATTATTATTATTATTATTATTATTATTATTATTATTATTACGAATTTGTAATTAAGCCATTATTTTTGCAATAAATAATGAAATTTTGGTTGAATGAACAAGAGTTAATTAAAGATCTCTCTCTCTCTATCTATCTATCTAACATTCTATTCTACCCAACCCCCCACACTCTCTGTGTCCCAGCAAACTAGGGAGGGGCACTCTACATAGTTATTAAAGTAAATAAACCAACAGATGTACAAACAATGATGAGCCCTTAATAATAATAATAATAATAATAACAATAATAATGATAATAATAATAATGATAATAATCTCCACAATCATCATCAAATTAATATTATAATTGCCAATAATAATAATAATAAAAAAAAAGATAAAAAAAAAAAAAAATAATAATAATAATAATAATAATAATAATATTGATAATAATAATAATAATAATAAGGTCTAAGGAGAATTATTGGAATAGAATCATGAGAGTAATGCAGAGGTATATTAAAACCCAGTAGAGAGCTAGATATTCATTACACATCTTTTATAATCTCTTCACATCTGACAGGTCATTACACTCTCCATCTCTGTTTCTCTTTACAGCCTGATAAAGGCTGTCTTATTTTATCATTTTTGGCCCATCCTGGTGTCACAATAATCTTTATTTTTTTTTTCTTTGCCAAAAAAAAAATCCGCGATGCACTGAATCCGCGATAGGTGAACCGTGAAATAGCGAGGGATTACTGTATGTATATATATATATATATATATATATATATATATATATATATATATATATATATTATATATATATATATATATATATATATGCTTAAGGTTTTGATATATAATATATATATATATATATATATATATATATATATATATATATATATATATATATATATATATATATATATATATATATATATATATATATATATATATATATATATATATATATATATATATATATATATATATATATATATATATATATATATATATATATATATTTGCTTAATGCTTTCATATATATATATATATATATATATATATATATATATATATATATATATATATATATATATATATATATATATATATATATATATATATATATATATATATATATATATATATATATATATATATATATATATATATATATATATATATATATATATATATATATATATATATATATATATATATATATATATATATATATATATATATATATATATATATATATATATATATATATATATATATATATATATATATATATATATATATATATATATATATATATATATAGTTTGTTTTAACGTTTTGTTAATGAATATTTCAGGGACTATTTAGTATGGTATTGCTCTTGGACTCCTGCAAGAAAAAGAAGAAGAGGAGCCTAAGGTGATCAGGAATTAAGAAAAACCAAAACACATGTAATAACGGAAAAACTGCACAGGTTTTTTTTTATCTTTGTAATTTATAGCACCGTTAGACTGGCAACATCAGCCTGCTTTAGTGGGTTAAAGAAAGGTACAGACTTAACAGAACTAGTTCAAACATAAAATGTGAATTAGAGGTGTAGGAAAGAAAAATTATAATATTGCCTAATGCATGCACGGGGAACGTTAAATTCCGTGAGTTTTATTGTTGCTTGGGTGTAGGTGGAACAATTACCTCCATAGCACAAATGCTGCTTAGGAAGATTGCCCCATAGGACTGCCTCCTAGGATTATTGCCCCTAGCATATCAAATTTAACCTAACCTAATCTATTCTAACCCAACCAAACCAAGTATAAAGTCATAAACTGTTCAACAATCTCCTCTTTCCATATCATTATTATTTATTTTTTTTACTATTGCGCCAGTCTCAGTTTGGAGGTAAAAAATTATATTTTCAATGGTTCTTGGTGAGCACTGGATGTATATGACCTTCGGTAAATATATGCTAACCTGACTTGACCTAACCAAACCTAAGCTAACCTAATTAACAAACTAATAATTTAGGGCAGTTCTCATGGTCACATTCATTCAAAAGCATCAAAAACTTTAGGAAAAATATCGTAAGGTGTTATATTTCAGGTTAGGTTAGCATATACATTCGGACGGGGTTTCATGGTTATATTCTTTCAAAACATTAGAAACCATCATAGGAAAAATATAATTTTCACCTCCAAATTGAGATGGGCGCATTTGTAAAACTTTACCATTGTTTTCATATTCTATGATTTACAGTGCTTCACTTTTGCATGGAGAATTAGGCCTGGAACAGACAAGGGACTTTGCGTCTGAAAAGCTGTGGTCCACACTGAAGCGTGTTTAAGTGTTTGTGTCTTGACTGAGCCATGCCATAGAGCCGCCCATGGGCATGAGCAGAGCCACGCCACTGTGCCACACCCTGCACGGCCTCAGTTCCAGCATGGACTCTGAGGACGAATCCACGTGCCCGTCATGCAGTCACAGTCACTCGTGTGTGCGGGTCCTCGACACAAAGCCATGACACGCTGTGGCGGGAATCACTGACAGCCCGCCACTCCAGAGTCCAGACGCTTGTGTGTGTGGCTTTGCATCTAAACAGTGGAAACTAATGGGAAGCCACATACCCGCCACATGCTGATGCGTTTATGTGTCGCCACAGAGACGCTCGTCTGTTCCCGACCTTAGGGGCTAATGTCCTAGGAGCAGTTTTCTTAAGAGCCAGTTGCACGTATCCCGCTCTGGGTAAATGTTTACTTTCACCCTCAACATTTGTATATTTTACATTATGTTTTTCCTGTAAAATATATATATATATATATATATATATATATATATATATATATATATATATATATATATATATATATATATATATATATATATTATATATATATATATATATATATATATATATATATATATATATATATATATATATATATATATATATATATATATATATATATATATATATATATATATATATCATGTTTTCAGCTCTTTTGATATTAGCTTCAGGTAGGCTTAATTAGGTAAGAGTAGGTTTGACTAAGTTAGTTAGGTTAGGTTAGTTCACCTTCAGTTAAGGAACGAGTTGTAGTTTTAGATATTCCATCAGTCAAGTTGTTGCGGGTGTGAAAGTAAATATTTTATCGTGGTTTGACATTGACTGCTATACCCGTGTATCTTCCAAGAAAAATGGAAAAAAATATTGTGAATGTGTTGTGCTTATTCATGTTATAAACGGTAGGAATGGATATATGAAGACCGCTATCTAAAATTAATATTTTATGTGAAAATTAGCATATGTTAGTTTTAAATTATGACTCGTCAATTGAAACTTAAGCCTTAATGTTTACAGGAATAAAAGACTGACTCGGTGTTGAAAAAGAGGAGTCAAGGGCCCAACGAAACTCGTATCATATGTTAAAATGAATAACAAGTGCGTGTAGACTCAGAATTATATATATATATATATATATATATATATATATATATATATATATATATATATATATATATATTATATATATATATATATATATATATATATATATATATATATATATATATATATATATATATATATATATATATATATATATATATATATATATATATATATATATATATATATATATATATATATAATAGGACCACCCCTATTTTCCAATTGAAATAAATTTTTTTTTGGTAGTTTTTTATGTGTTTTGAACTAACCTAACCTAACCTAAATTAACCTAACCCCATTATTTCATTAACTCAGAGCGCGATTTGAAACTGAGTAACGGGCGGCTACAGCAATTCTTCACTTACCAGAAAGCCAGTGATTTTTAACTACGGTTAATTTTTCCCAGTGATTTTTAACTAAAGGTTAATTTTTCAGGGTGAAGGACTAATTTCCGGAGCAAATGAAGGTCAGATTCGCTTAAAACATAAAAAACTAGCAGAAAACCTTTATTTCAACTGGAAAACAGAGGTGGTCCTATAATGCAATAATACCATATATATATATATATATATATATATATATATATATATATATATATATATATATATATATATATATATATATATATATATATATATATATATATATATATATATATATATATATATATATATATATATATATATATATATATATGTATATATGACAGTTATTTAATAACTAATCATGCCTGTAGAGAGCTTATTTTGGTTCTAATGTGAATATCCTAGTTTTTTTACGTGCAATTTCACGAAAAAGTATCGGCCTAGCCGTGGATATAAACGGATTATTCAAGAATGTCCGTGTAAAGGCTGTACAATTTTCCTTCGTTAATGAAGAAAATAGCTCTGAGACGAAACCAATAGAGAAAGATGGGTAAGTACGTGATACTTTTTTCTTTTGACTTGTAGGAATGCTCTACGAACGCCTCCCCCTCCCCATAGTTCTTATAATGCTGTTCATAATATTAAACAGCAATTCCTTTTATAATAAGTAATAATGACGTTAGATATAAACATGAAATTTTGGAGACCGATGATGATGTAGATGAACGTATTTTTTCATCTTGTAGATAATTATTATATTACCCAAGTATTGTACCAACATAAGGAGGGAAGAGGGGGCTGACTCGTAAAGCATTCCTCTATTTTCACCCCCCCCCCCAATCTTGTGGCGACTTTGGCATTATTGAATCATAAGAACATAAGAATAGAGGACACTGCAACATGCCTACTGGCACACACGAGGCAGCTCCATTTTTGAATTGTATTTTCAGCATGTCTAACCTATTCTATTCTACTCTACTTATTTATTCTATTTTTCTTTTTATGATTTTTCTAATAAGCACTAACCTATTCATACCCACCCTACCTCTGTCATATGTCTATCTAATCTACATTTGAAGGTGTCTTAAGGTATTGGCATTTACTATCATACTAGGAAGCTTGTTCCATGCATCAGCTACTCTATTACCAAACCAATTTTTACCAATTTCCCTTCTGAACCTAAATTTATCAAGCTTAAATCCATTATTACGAGTTCTGGTTTGATCATGAATTTTTAAAACTTTATTAATATCTCCCTTGTTAATCCCTTTAAACCATTTATACACTTCAATCATATCCCCCCTAACTCTTCGCCTCTCTAGAGAATGTAGATTAAGTTTTTTTAATCTGTCCTCATATGGTAGATTTCTGATATTGTGTATCATCTTGGTCATTCTTCGCTGCACTCTCTCCAAGGATTCAATTTCCATTCTATAATAGGGTGACCAGAATTGCACAGCATAATATAAATGGGGCCTAACTAATGCAAGATAGAGCTGCAAAATAACTTTTTCCGTCCTATTGCTAACGCTTCTTGAGATAAATCCTAAAATTCTGTTTGCTTTATTTCTGACTGCTGTGCATTGCTCTCTTGGCTTAAGACTACTACTCACAAGAACTCCCAAATCCCTTTCACACTGAGAACTCATGATTTCATGGTTATTTAGCTTATAACTAGTATTGTCTTTTATAGTACCCATTTTAACTACTTTACATTTTTCAACATTAAATTCCATTTGCCATTTGTCCGACCATTCAGATAATCTATTTAGATCTTCCTGTAAAGCATGAATGTCCTCTTTTCCATTTATAGTTCTACCTATTTTAGTGTCGTCTGCGAATTTACTTAGGTTACTACTGATATCCGAATCCAGATCATTTAGATATACGATGAATAATAGGGGACCCAGTACCGAGCCTTGTGGTACCCCGCTAGTAACCGAGCCCCACTCTGATTTCTCTCCATTTATGCAAACCCTCTGTTTTCTGTCTTTTAACCATTGTTTGATCCATCTGAGCACAGCTCCTCCTATACGAATATTTTAGTCATTACTGAAGTAGTATTGCTTGCCAGTACGTGTTAAAGTTTATATTTTTTGTTGTTTAGTATTATTGAGAAAGGGTTTATGCATAAAATATTATGTTTGAAGAAAATGTAAGTGAACTTACCTATATATATATATATATATATATATATATATATATATATATATATATATATATATATATATATATATATATATATATATATATATATATATATATATATATATATATATATATATATATATATATATTATCTAATATATATATATATATGTATATATATATATATATATATATATATATATATATATATATATATAATATATATATATATATATATATATATATATATATATATATATATATATATATATATATATATATATTATCTATATATATATATATATATATATATATATATATATATATATATATATATATATATATATATATATATATATATATATATATATATATATATATATATATATATATATATATATATATATATATATATATATATATATATATATATATATATATATATATATATATATATATATATATATATATATATATATAATGCGCACACACAGTTTCGACATTTTCCATTGCCATTGCATATTTCATTATTATTCTTATCAAGAATGTCATTATATAGTAAGTACTTGTGCTTTATTTCCATAGTCGTAAATATTACATTTCATGTCCGTCCTATCTATATATTCATATTCTTGTGAACTCTCCCTGATATTGGAGACGCAAGAGATAACGCGGTTTCGACTGTATTAAGAAGCCCTCGTCAAGGGGAGAGGACTTGTACGCCCGATGGTTCATTGTTTTCCATTTTTTCAGGCTTTTTACTCATTTGTTCAAGCAGAAATCCTCATGAATTTATCGCTTGATAGATATGATTTTTTTTTTCTGGATGATTTGTTACTTTGAGGGCTTTGACTTGGGTGTAGTTTTTCAGTCCCTAAAGAACGTGCATGGGGAATTGTTCCACCTTGACTTTTTTTTTTTAATCTCTTTAAGCATTGCCAAGTTTGTTCCTACTTCTGGTAAAAATTTTAGTTTCATCTAAGGCCTGTATTTTAGTGGACCATTTTATTTAAATATGTATGTCTATCTATCTATCTCTATCTATCTGTCTGTCTATCTATCTATCTATCTATCTATCTATTTAATATAGTATAGTATTTAATATTATTGATTTGTTATTTGTTTGTATTATTCATAATTTTTTTTTGTTTACTTCTTTTATTCAGATTTATTAAATCTATATATCTTATCTCGTATATCATATTATATCTAACTTCTCTTGCCTGCCGTCATCTTTTGAGATAGTTCTTATAATAGTAATAATAATAATAATAATAATAATAATAATAATAATTATTATTATTATTATCATTATTATTATTATTATTATTATGATGATGATGATGATGATGCTTATTATTGTTATGATTATCATCATTATAAGTTATCTTACACTACGTTAAGTATGACTTTAAATTTTAGACATAATACGGTTTTCTTATATCACAAAATATATGAAAGTCTTATAAAAGTTTCACCTTCAAGATAATGAGCTGATATGGCTTTATTATCACGTTTTCAGTCTGTACTACAGTTGGTAAATATAAGTACACTGATGGATTGCCATTGTTATTTAGATTCGAATCCCGGTATTAATCCCCCCCTCTTTTTTTTAGTGTCCATGTATTTTGTCTTGGGCCCGCGGTAGCAGGGTCGTACGAGTCGGAAGTCTATGAACGACTA
This sequence comes from Halocaridina rubra, assembly GCA_037179515.1. Taxonomy (NCBI): domain Eukaryota; kingdom Metazoa; phylum Arthropoda; class Malacostraca; order Decapoda; family Atyidae; genus Halocaridina; species Halocaridina rubra. The sequence continues at coordinate 14,255 of JAXCGZ010017414.1, read as the reverse complement.
ACGTGGGTTCGAGACAATCTCGGAGCGTTGGGAAGAGCATCCATCCTTCGTCCGCCAGCTTCAACATATCTCTTTTCACCCCCAATTAAATGTTGACTAATTGTGACACACAAAAGTGGTTTTATATATTTTTGACAACAGCTGAGGCATAAGATGAAAAAAATTATACTTTTTCTATTTTATGCAAATGAATTATTACCATAATTGCAAAATATCGCATTTAAATACATATTTTGTGTGACGTGAAAATGAATGAACGGATTTAAATAAGGAAAATCATTCTTAGACTTACAAAGGTGGAAAGAAACACTCAAAGAAATTTAGGCACTCAACAATTTATGAAAATATCACAGATCACGATGAGGAGTTAGTATGATAAAATACATCTTAAGATCAGTCAGAATAAGAGTCACTATTGCTATTAAACCCACCTAGGGTCATATATGGTCAATAAATGATAATTTAAAAGTTATAAAAACGATCATATGTAAACAAAAATATTATTAAAACTATATTGATTATAGTCTTAACTGAATCATGATATGAATCAAAATGATAATGAAATATAAAGCACGTTCGATACATATATACAATGTAATGTGATAGCTAGGTTTTAATGTATACTATATATACCATTGACGGTAAGTCGGTCAGTTGCTTTTAGTTGCGTCTTTCTTGTGCGCTTACAAAAGTAAGCAAGTCTGTTAACTCTTATTGGCATACTGGGTAATGATTGATCTAATCCTGTCCAGTAGCTGTTGTACTGTATCATCTGTTAAACAGTCAGTAGAATAGCTAATCATGTTGATATCATTGCCCCTGTATGTGAAGAGCTGTTGATAAAATGGAAAAGTGTAGTTATGTACAGCCTGGTAACTTTCAATATGAGTAATTTGGACGTGTTTACCACGGCCATGTATCACAGGATCCAGGGAACCAACATTATTAAACCCATAGTCACGTGTAAGGGCTGGTTGGTTCTGGAAAAACTCTTCAGCAGGTACTTGAGGTATGAAATACTGTCGAATAACATCTTGCTCAATAGCAGAACCAGATTTCAGTAGTTCTTTGTTGCTTTGGTGAATATTTTGGCAGTTTTCCCAAAATCTATCTCTAGGATTTTTGGGCATAGTAAACAGGGAGGCCATCTGACGTGCGTGCAGACCTAAGGCAGGCAAGGCCCTCTTTTTCAAATAACGACGAGTATCTATAGTCATATTAACACTCATATCATAAAATTCCTCACAAGCTCCAGCTTCTTGGATCATTTCAACAATGGCTGTATTCGTAACTGTTTGTAAGCTGTTGCCATACGTAAGACCCTTTGCTTTGCAGTTTTCCAAGAACTTTTTAAGTATCTGAGGTTCAACTTCTACAAACGTGTGTTTTGTCATTGGCTTGTTGACCACAGGACGGGGAATGTATTTGCATATCTCTGGTGCCTTAGTAGATCTGTTGACTATTTCTTTAATAGTTTCCAGTCGTTGAGGATCTTTGGAGAGTTTTTCTTTGAGTATGATATCAGCCTTTAGATACTCTTCATTGGATACAAACTCACCAATGGGCTTACTGTCATCAATATCTTCTCCTTCAATAACTGCATTAATTGAATCTATGATAGGCTGGCTGAACAAGGCAGCAGACTGCCCATCGACAAGTGCATGATGAGGAAATGAGTAAAAGTAATATCGGTGAGGATACTCTTTCTTGATTTCTGTAGACACAAATTTATCTTCCTCATCAGATTCAAGTAAACGCGTTTTCCACAGAGGTCCGTTCACTTCGTCAAAACCTTCACTCCATATTTTATTTAGAACATCAACTTTGGAAGCTCCTTTCTGATGAATCTGGAAAGTGGGCAGTAAACCGAACATTAGAATGGATTCTTAGGCCTTATTTTTTTTTTAGCACAATATAATTGTCAAAAATGGTGGAGATAGACGTGCAGTTTGAACTCATGTGTTTCCTGAGAGCTTTTCACTCCATTTTGAAGCTTGAATGAGAAGAATCTTAAGTTTATGCATCATAGTGCAATATGATGCATAAACTTAATTAAGATCCTTGTCATTCAAGCTTCAAAATGGGGAGTGAAAAGCTCTCAGGAAATATATAAATGAGTTCAAACAGCACGTCTGTCTCCGCCATTTTTGACACTGGATTTCACTCCTTAATTAATATTCATCCAACCATGAAGCATACTAAGATTATGGAAAGTGACTGGGACTTGAATATCCTGAGAGAACAAGACTAGGTATCAATATCACAGTCACACAGAAGAGCATAATCAGCCTTGCGAATAATAATAATAATAATAATAATGTTGATCCACAGTAAATTATACTTTACAGCATTAATTATTGTACATTTTATTTGTACCAACAAGACTTACTTTAATATCTACTTCGACGTCATCTTGCTTGTTCCACCACAGTTCACCTTCTTTTTCTCTGACTACTACTTGATAAACCCAAGATCTCCTGAAATGCATTCATATTATTATATTATAGTAATATTTATTTACGTGTCATATTGTTTGCTGTGTATCACTGAATTATGCTTGAGTCAGACATTTATTTCATTTTTCTATTTTATGACATAGATATTTAAATATGTGGAACTTTTATATTACTTCTACACTGGGCAAACAAGAGTTCCCGATTTTTTTTTCTAACTCAAAGCCTTTACTGACCTAATGATATTCTGCGTAGCTTTGTAAATAGTGTCATGTGAGAGAGGCTTACGAGCATGTAATGTGTATGTTGGCACATTAAATCTTGTTCCTGCTCTTTGCCCATACAGAAAGACTTTTTGTGTGTAGTCCAGTGCATGAATCCATTCACCTTCATCTCTCCTGTTAGAAATACATTAAAACAAGAGTAATTTAACACAAATGGCTAGCAGAACTTGGTTTGAAGTTTAATGAAATAAAAAAAGTCGTTTGATTCCGAAAATCTTCATTCAACTTTGAAAAGAAGTTTGGTTTATAAATAGTAGGTTGGCTCATGACACCAACCCCTGTTGCGATAGTACAGATGAAGGGTCTTGTGGACTTAGACAAGACTGTCCAGGCCAGTTCGATGTGAAGTCTTCCTTCAGTTACGGTTCTCTTTCTATGCGTACATCAACACCGAATTTTTTTGGATAATCGTTACACATGTCTTATTTATCCCTTCACATCTGACAAGTCACAATATTCCCCATCTCGGTTTCTCTGTTTCCTTCGTGCCCAGGCCTGATGAGGGTAGATTTATTTTTGTTTTGCCCATCCTGGTGTCACAATCATAAAAAAAAAAAAAGAAATCTAACAAACTTGTAATATTACTAGTAGCTGATATTTGCTTACTTTGCTCGTGTTGACAATTTTCTAAAAATACACGAAGAAGCGCCGGGCACAATGTGGCTCGCAGGTGCTGTAATGGGAACAACAGCTGTCTTCTGGACGGCAAAGTGCAAACGAAGAATTCGAGTCATCTTGTGCAGATTGTGCTAACTAAAGAAAGACGCTCAGATTAATTTTGGGGTTGAGAATTATGTATAATATTTTCTTTTTAATAGTGACATTTATAATAATAATAATAATAATAATAATAATAATAATAATAATAATAATAATAATAATAATTATTATTATTATTATTATTACTATTCTTATCGTGAAATCTTATTACATTAATTTTGCCCTAGTTAAGTGGTGATGGTGTTCTATAAGCCACTGTCTCTCCCCCTACTACTACTGCCAAAACTACTGCTACTGCTAGTATTACTACTACTACTACTTCTGTGCTGATACTAATTTAACTTTACTTCTTGTTAATCGACTGCGCTAAGCCGTTAATCGCATATCAATTATATCGTTTGCGATGCGCCACCATACCTGCTTTTCGTTCATTTAGAGAAAGACTAACAGGCGCTGTGCTAGCTCGCTCAGTGAACACCATCGGAGCGCTTTGTCAACGTATATTACAATAGTTTCCATAGTACCAATTCACATATTAGATGGTTCAGAGGGTATGGAATGTCTTGTTTCCCTAGAGAAGTGGAGATACGTAATATTCATAGAAAAATATTAGAATTCTTAAGGTGGAAATTTGATTTCCATTATTTTATACGCATGGAATCGCTATATCTGGGGGAACATTTACTGTTGTATAATACAGTCTTTTTAACGCCAAGAGTATCGTATTCTGGCAGTGAGTTCAGTCTCATCATCGAATCACAATCTTCTTTGTAGCAACATAGCAAAACACACAAAGTCAGCTGAACGAAGTGTGGCGATTTTCACGATTGAGAAACACTATTGCCATATTTACCTTGTGTACGAATGTTTCTGCCAATTCTTTAGTCTTGAACTCTCTAGTTCTTTATCTACGATGGTTCCCTTCTACATTTAAATTTGCGCTTTCTTTCATCTGAAATGGTTCAGAGGCGAAGCAACAATAATATTTGTGTAAGAAATGTAGACTCGAGCAAAACGATACTATCGTATTAACACACTTTTCCGCACTGGCACTTGCCACCGTATGAAAACTAAGAGTGGGATTCAGAGCAGCGTTGGCAGCGCTGCTCTGAATCCCACTCTGCGATACTGATGTTTATGATGAGTCGAGTCTTGCATATTTTTTTTTTTTTCGTTACGTTCGTCGATTATCCATGAGGTGTGATGTCATAGAGAAAACGTGGGATTTTCTTTTAAGTTCACATTTTGTAGCTGTAGTACTTATTATTATCACTTAATCAACGTTATATGCTGTCTCTCGTAAAGCAAATAAACATCCATTTCATGTACGAAATGAGAAGAGAGACGTGATCTCGCACCTAAAAAAATTTACCTTGGGGTGAAATTCCCCAAGCAAACTGAAACATAAACTGCTTCGCATTCTTCTTGATCTTAGCTCCTTACCAGTTTTAAGGAGTTCCAACCTGTTTCAATGTCTGGAGTTTCAACAGCTCTTAGCAACAACTCGGATGTCCTTCAAAGTAATAAACAACTTTTTAAGTCTAACTATGAACCACACGAATATCGTTCAAAACATGGGGCGTTCGGAAGGATATCCAATCTTAAATTCCTCACTTCAACCTGTCTGTCAGCGTCCACTCCCATTCGAATGGGGATTAATGGTGATATATAAAAGGGAAAAACTACGTTTCATTCTTCTCTAAAAATGTATGTGTTGGTCCATCCAAGTGCTGAAAACTGGAATCTCTTAGTTTCACCATTTATTATCCTTCTAAGAGTTCTAATTATATATTATTTTTTGGATGGGTTTCCACACCATCATAACATTCGACTGCTTATTCCCAACAGTTGGAATTATATAGGTTACAAAATCTCTCATTGGTAAAAAGATATCTCTTAAGCAAATATTCACTTCACAAAATTAAAATTTATTTGAGTGTACTTGCATTTGTATACATATAAATATATATATATATATATATATATATATATATATATATATATATATATATATATATATATATATATATATATATATATATATATATATATATATATATATATATATATATATATATATATGAGAGAGAGAGAGAGAGAGAGAGGAGAGAGAGAGAGAGGGAGAGAGAGAGAGAGGGGGGTAGCCTACTTGGATTTTCCTCGAAGTAGGTTGTAGTTTAAAAAGAAGTTAGACCTACTGACTGATGCTTCATCTTTGCATTTTCCTGTTCAACCTTCGTATCACATGTTTTTACAATAACTGCGAAGAGCTGCAGCATTCCTGAGCATGCAAGCGTGTGCGTACAGATGGGTGCGAGCTGATTCATTTCAAAATGGAAGTCATTTTCTGCACACCTAAAACAATGTACATCTTGGATTTGTACAGTATTCGTTACTGGTCGTGCCATATATCGAAAGAAGCAGGTACCAATACCTAGTTTACGTACGATATATTCAAATAGCAATATGCCCTATCGTGGGTTTGGGTATGGGGAAGCAGAAATTTAGGGGGGAAGAAGAATTGGGGGTCGGCCTTGATGAAATCTATAGGGGGGTAAATATTTGCTACGTCCATTTTCTTTTTCGTAATACAGGGAAGACTACGAAAACGGGGCAAAGAGAAACTTCTTATCACAGTAAATAGTAATAATCCTCATTTTCGATAAGGTTATCACAGATAAGTTGTACCAATACTCATTACTTATCATTTTGCTTATTTTATTATGGTTTTATGTTTAATGTGGAGACTTATTTCCTCGTATTCATACACAAGAAAGACAGATTTTGAATTGCCATTATATATATATATATATATATATATATATATATATATATATATATATATATATATATATATATATATATATATATATATATATATATATGCCCTGTGGGGCGGGCACAATATCAAAGAATAGCCTCACCGTATTCCCTGCGTGTCGTAAAAGGCGACTAAAAGTGTACGGGGCGGGGGGACTAGGAATCCCCCCCTTGTACCAACCTCCTGTGAGACGTCAAAGAAGAAGGGGAGTAGAGGGGAGAATAACTTCTCCCCAAACTGTTTTCCTTTTTTGATGTCGGCCACCCCCCAATTAAAGGGGGAAACAGCCAAGGTATATGTATGTATGTATATATATATATATATATATATATATATATATATATATATATATATATATATATATATATATATATATATTATTATTATTATTATTATTATTATTATTATTATTATTATTATTATTAAACATATAAAACCTGAACACATGTGAAGACCATAATTGAAATCATGTTATATTGTTTGTTAAGAGGCATGTACTAAGTTAATAATAATAATAATAATAATAATAATAATAATAATAATAATAATAATGATATTTAAGAGGACATGTTTTTACTGTCAAAGTCACGAGATGTAATAATTTGGGCCCAAAAGTATATTTTCTAGAACTGGAAGTGTTTAATCTTTGTCCCTTCCCATACTAAAACTATTGCTCCTCCAGTAACTACACAAATATACAGTGTCATCTTTACCTTTTTGAATGAGGTATTGTATATATTCTTTAATCAAGATTCTTGATTTTTCTCTTTGTATGTGTAGCAATGAGTTCCCATTCAAATAGGGGTGAAGCCAGACAAGTTTTAGCCGGGGGAGTGAGAGTGGAAGACAGTCCTAGGGCCAAGCGGCGGGATCTGTTCACGAATGTAAGGCTAGTCACTCCCTAATTTGCGTGGTCTACCACTGAGCTACCACGGCTCCCAGATTTATGACTAAAAAGATGTTTGGATGTTTATCACATATTAATGACATAAATCAATACTTGATTTTATATTAAATATGGAAGAGAATCATATAACTTTGTTACTTTGATTGGTGCCACTAGTAAGTAGGCTATATTTTTTGATTATCCAAAGATAGCAGATTAATTTAAGTTTGAGATTGAACAGTATACTGTAATTGGATTTTGTAAAGATTAGTAACAACCTGAGCTCAATGTGATGTTAAATAACTTCATAAGTTGGTAATTTGAGTTAGGTTAGGTTAGATTGGGTTGGGTTACGTAAGGTAAGGTTGAGTGACTTGCCTTGAACATATGGATAACGAAAGAGCATACTGGGGTTACTCTTCTTTACGAGATCCTTTGCTTTTATGGTTAATGTAAAGCCTCTTATAATTCTCTCTCTTATGCTTTGGCCCGATTTTTTAAACAGTGTAAACCTAGGATACCATATTGTTAGTAAGCTAGACATACACAAATAGATTTCATAAACGCATATGACACGGTTCTGTGTATGGCTAGGATCCTCCCCTTGGGGGGGATCCTAGTTAGCCAGACACTGTTCTGTGTATGGCTAGGATCCCCCCAAGGGGGGATCCTAGCCATACACAGAACCGTGTCAGACGCGTTTATGAAATCCATTTGTGTGTCTGGCTAATGTCATATAGTAGGTTGGCTCATGGCAAGAGCTGCCCGTTGCGATACTATAACTGAAGGTTTTTTGAACTTAAATAGGTCTGTCCAGGACAGTTCGATGTTAAGTCTTCCTTCAGTTACGGTTCTTTTTCTATGCTTACAGCTACACTAAATATTCTTGGATATTCATCACACATCTTTTATTATCCCTTTACATCTGACAAGTCATTACACTCTCCATCTCTGTTTCTCTTTACTTTATGTATTCTTCGTGCCGAGGCCCGATGAGGGCTGTTTTATTTTATAATTTTTTTTGGTCCGTCCTGGTTTAAAAAAAAAAAAAAATCTGACACGGTTGTGTATGAGGGGGATCCTAGCCATACACAGAACCGTGTCAAATGCGGTTATGAAATCCATGTGTGTGTCTGGCTAACATCTGACACGGTTCTGTGCATGGCTAGGATCCCCCCTTGGTGGGATCCTAGCCATACAAAGAACCGTGTCAGATGCGTTTATGAAATCCATTTGTGTGTGTCTGGCTAACTAACAGTATGGTATCCTGGGTTTACACTGTTTAAGAAATCGGGCCTTGGATTAACAATCAAAGAAAGTCTTAACCTTTGTAAGGTGGAATAATGTCTTCCTCTTATAGATTATATAAATTATAAGATTCTGATGTGTTTTGATATTGGCGGTGATTTTTTTTTTTTTTTGCTGTTTAATGTGTCACTGTTAATCCCAATTTGAATGGGGGTGGAAACATACAATTTGAAACTAAGGAATTAAGACTGGATACCCTTCCAAACGGCTCGCGGTGGGCTTGAACGCGGGTGTGTCACTTCTCGAGTCGAGCGGTCTAAGCGCTACGCTACTTGTTGGTTGGTTGTTATAGGAGGAAGAGGAGGAGAAAGAGGCTATTATCGCTGTCCCTAATAAATCTCATGATAAAAATAAAAAAATAATTCGGCCTAGAAACGGGGAATTACGAGAGTAATATTATTTCCATTAAACACAAATTCGTGCGAACGAAATAGGAAAAAAACGATAAATGCTAAATAACGAGGTAAGTCAGTGGGGCTTTAGGAAGGCCATCTAGCCTTGAGATCTCAGTTTCAATATGCTTGTCCACCCTAATTCCGATGGGTATTAATTTCGACACATGAAATGATGTTTGCTTATATTTAAACGCATGCTTTAACAAGGAAATACTAAAGCTAAAGAAAACCCTCCAGTTAACGGGAATTCACAAGTATAAGACTAATATGAGACTATTATCCATAAACAAACTTCTTAATTTAGACAAAGATGGGTAAGTTTTAAATTACTAATATGTAAATACGTCCTTTTAAGGGAAAGATTTGCCAAGAAACTGAAAATAGCGATCGCAGATTTATTCCTCTTAAAATATTGATTTTTCAGCTCCAACCTGTCTGTGCTCACTTCCATTCGAATCGGGACCAATAGTGACACTTCAGTAGCTACGTAGAGAGGCACTTTCGTAAATGCGAGAAATTATACGTACTTTTAAAGTAAAAAAAAATTGATAAGAATTGTACGGTTAATGTATCATTATTAATCCCTATTTTGGAGGTGGACACAGACAGAGTGTGGCTGGGGAATTAAGGCTGGATATCCTTCCTAGCTCCCCACGGTGGGCTCGATCGAGGGTCTGTCAACTTTCTAGTCGAGTATTCTAACCACTCAGCTACCATAATCTTCACTGAATCTAAGAATGCCTAGCAGGAATTGGGATATCGCGAACTTTAGAAGTTTTACGTTTAATCACAACAGGTACCTCATAGTAGATGATAAAGGCCCGATTTCTTAAACAGTGTAAACCTAGGATCCCATATTGTTAGTTAGCTAGACACACACAATGGATTTGATAAAAGCATCTGAGGCGGTTCTGTGTATGGCTAGAATCCTACGTGGGATCCTAGCCATACACAGAACCTCGTCAGATGCGTTTATGAAATCCATTTGTGTTTGTCTAGCTAACTAACAATATGGTATCCTAGGTTTACTCTATTTAAGAAATCGGGCCAAGGTTGAAAATGCTAGACGTGCACATGCTTTTACAAATTTGTTGTAACAAGGAGTAGTGAATCAAATAAAATATTGGCCAGGAAACGGGGAATCATGAATTGAATAGTTACTTCCCTCATCACATATTGATACTTGGGACAAACGAGCCGAAGATATAGATTCCGAATACGAAATACATATTATTAAAAAAAGGCTTTGACAGAGACTATAGTGAATCCTATAAAGTCGACCATGAAACTGGGAACAACGAGTAACGATTCCTTAAACACTGTTAGTTAACTGTTCTTTTGGCGTGCATTTATGGAAGAAAATAAGCAAAATTCCTATTTCTGAAAAACAAAAGAAATATTCTATTTCAAAATGGGACCGCATAACATAAGTAAACGTGTACTTATTGTCAAACTTTTCACTCTTTAAAAAATAACAAAAAATCTAGCACTGAAATAATACCAGAAGAAATGTTCGCGAGCAGTTTTCAGCTTTAATACCTTTTTTTGAACTTATAGAGCACAAAATCTAAGTAAATACGTACTTCTCATCATTAGGTAAAAACTACACTTGCTATGTTATATGTTCCGGTTTTACGTCATGGACTCCCTTTTCTACCAAGGGCCAGGACGGTTGCCTTCTTGCGAAGGACTTGTTTTGGCAGATGTAATCATTACCTTGAGTGCATGCCCTTGCTAACCTTAGACCATGACGGGGCGCGAATCCTCGACCTGACGCCTCAGAGTCGCGGACGCTACCGCTTGAGCCACGGTGACTTCTACACTTGCTATATCATACTTAATTCTATATTCTTTTATCCTTTAAGAAAAAAAAAAGAATCGAATTTTGAAAATGTGTTCAGTAAAAATGCTTATGAAGAGTCTCTAGGTTTGAGACCTTGATCTCTGAATGCACAAAACATAAGTGCACATGTACCTCTCGCTTTTCATCCTCTGGAAAAGCTACAATTGTTGAGATATGCTTAGCTGATAATTCTAAAAAAAAAAAAAGTCACCAGCTTTGATGCCTTTTCCTAATCTAATCGATTCCTGACCTTAAAATTTGGAAAACCTTGTGATGATATTCCTCTCAATACCTGATAACGATGCAACTGCTGTAAATAAGTGCTAAGGGACATACATCACATTTTCTTTTTAATCATTTGCAAAGTACTTCCACCATGCAAAGGAGGAGAAGGATTCTATTTTTTGTGTGTGCCAAAATAAAGCTCTTTAAGTAGTGCGATTCTTGTATGGATTGACATGAAAAGTAGAAGACAATGCGGGTGGCACTCACTTACACATTGCTCTGCATTGTTTCGCTACTCGGGAGTTTGAGACCTTCCTTGATACCTTGAATCAATTACATTTGCCAGAAAGTGGGAAGGGGTTAAAACTACGTTTATTCCTTGCTCAAAATCATTTGTTTTTATCTTGGTCTATTAAATATTCCCTAATATCATTTTTCATCTTTAACCATATTTCTACTGCACAGAAGAGTGTGTGTTTTTTTTCTGGATACCATCTAGGCCCGATTTCTTTAACAATGTAAACCTAGGATACCATATTGTTAGTTAGCTAGACACACAAATGGATTTCATAATCGCATCTGACGCGGTACTGTGTATGGCTAGGATCCCGTATGGGATCCTAGCCATACACAGACAGCATCAGACGCGTTTATGACATACGTCTGTGTGTGTCTAGCTAACTAACAATATGGTATCTTAGGTTTACACTGTTAAAAAAATCGGGCCTAGATAGTATCCAGAAAAAAATAAGCACAGTGGGATTCTAGCCTTACACAGAACCGCGTCCAATACGTTCATGACATCCATTTGTGTGTGTCTAGCTAACTAACAATATGGTATCCTAGGTTTACACTATTTAAGAAATCGGGTTTAGATAGTATCCAAAAAAAAAAACCAGTCGGATCCTAGCCATACATAGAACCGCGTCAGACGCGTTTATAACATCCGTTTGTGTGTGTCTAGCTAGCTAACAGTATGGTATCCTAGGTTTACACTGTTTAAGAAATCGGGCCTAGATGGTATCCAGAAAAAAAAATGGGATCCTAGCCATACATAGAACCGCATCAGACGCGTGTATGACATCCGTTTGTGTCTAGCTAACTAACAGAATGGTATCCTAGGTTTACACTGTTTAAGAAATCGGGCCCTAGTACCTCAACAGTAAGCTTGACTCTTTCCAAATAATCCTCTGTAGTGATTTTGACTTTCTGATCAGTATCTTCACTATTTTCTTTGCATACTTTGACAATTACCTCCCATTTTTTTTTAAGATTTAATTGAATGTGTCACTGTGTTCCATCTTATATATGACGTCTTCACTGGCTTTGTTCTCTGTTATTTGTTCGTACAGAGTTCCTGGAATGTGATAATTTCTGAAGTATTTGATTATTTCAGTAAGGTGCTCCTTAATATTCTTTATTTACAGGTCTTGTGGAAGAAAGTTTAGGAAGTGTACAAAATATCCGTATGCTATATATTAGCTTTATCTTTATTTTTCAGAATTCTTCTCATATATGCCATGTTAGCAGAATTATCTGTTCCAAAGCTCCTTCCCTTGCCTCCAAACTTTTTCGTACATTTCTTTATGGCACTTTAAGCTAATTCCAACAGATAATCTTAATTGTCTTTTGAAGCTGTGTCAGTGGCTACAATTCACGTACCAGCATATAAAAGCTAAATCATACCAAGGAGTAGAATTACATTCACTGCCGTTGAAATAAATTGTGTAGCTGTAGATTTAACTCCATGGAATTAGACATATTACCGTCTTCTTAAAAAAAAGGTAATTCTGTTATAAATAATTTGTTTACTCTGATTTGGATTTACTTAAATTAGATGATTTAAATAGCCTAATTTGACTCAAATTATAACAACGCTGATTATACACTTTAACATTATCAAAGGGCAATTGCCCGCTTTTGCGTTAAGAGTTAGGAGCTTTTGTCCTAGGGCAATCGTCCTAGTACTTACCTAATTGTAAGTACTAGGACGATTGCCCTAGGACAAAAGCTCCTAACTCTTAACGCAAAAGCGGACAATTGCCCTTTGATAAGGTTAAAGTGTATAATCAGCGTTGTTATAATTTGAGATTGACCTAATGTACCTCAATTACAATCAACCAGCATAAAATTCGTTCCCTCAAGCACAGCTTTATTACGAAAAAATGTTCTAGGTTGTAAACGCTAAATATATATATATATATATATATATATATATATATATATATATATATATATATATATATATATATATATATATATATATATATATATATATATATATATAAGTACTCTTAATCATAAAGTTTGAGCAAGGTTTAGATCTAAGAAAACTGACCTTGGTACGGGGAGCCACATGATTATGACACTCTCTCCCTTAAACAGGATTAGTTACAAAATGTTGATGAACCTGTAAATGCTAAACACATTTACCTACATTTAAAGGGAAACTTTAATGAGGATTAGCGAATATGTAAAACTCGTCACGTTAGGATATGATTAATCACGAGATGATAGTTATTTTCTTCTAACAAAAAGCAGATACATATGAAAAAATGGTGATGTTATAAATGCTAAATATAAGCTTAGAAAGGAAGTAGCAAATTTAATAAACACTTTGATGTACCTTTAAAGATGAGTTTTTTTTGACCAGGACAAGCTGTTGTTTACCATTTTTATGTTTTTGTTGTTCCGGTTTTACGTCACGGACTCCTTTTTCTACCAAGGGCTAGGACGGTTGCCTCCTTGCGAAGGACTTGTTTTGGCAGATGTAATCGTTACCCTGAGTGCATGCCCTTCTAACCTCAGACCGTGACGGGGCGCGTACCCTCGACCTGTCGCCTCAAAGTCGCGGACGCTATCTCCATTCGATTGGGGGGTGGACACAGATAAGTTGGAGCTGGGGAATTAAGGCTAGATGCCCATCCTAATACCGTGCTTGATGAGGGGTAGCAAATCCTATATATCCTACCCAGAAACAGGATATCACGAGCGAAGGATAATTCTCTCTTTGAAACGTCAGGGAAAATATACTCCAGATATAAGCGACCTTGTTTCCCCGCGCTTCTGATTTACAATGAGACCTCCCTCTGGGTGCCAGAGTATTTATTCAGAAGTTGCATTCTTGAAATTCAACCTTAGCACTGCAGCGTAATGATCAAAAACTGGCTCTGACCAGTTTGTTATCATCGTTCAAACCACTAGGTGTCATGCATTATAATATCAATGCTGAGACCAATTCTTTATTATATATATATATATATATATATATATATATATATATATATATATATATATATATATATATATATATATATATG
>JAXCGZ010017413.1:0-69713 GCA_037179515.1 Halocaridina rubra | reverse complement strand
CATATATACGAAGCTCTGTCGAATAGAGAATACCAGTTCAGACTCGTGGCATTTCGAATTTTGACACAGATGCACATGCTCCATCTCACAAGATAAAACACTTATTTTAGTTTTTCATTGACCCTTATTCATTATTTAATCATGACTTGGTAAAGCTTTATGTTTTAAATCATGAAAAAGAGTTTTTTTCCGTCTGTAAGCACCGCGAGACTCAGTTATGAAAGTCCACATTTCACTTTGTGTGCATAAAGACAATGCAATTGAATGAATAAATAATAATAATAATGCATGAAAAAAAGACATACATTAAGGTTGTCAATGGGAATCAGTATCTAAGCAAAATTTTTATACCTCTATTTGGACATAAGGTCTGCTTTTGTATGATCCGAGCAAAATTATTTAAAAGTAATGTTATAACAAAATGTATTTATAAAATAAAATTACTTGTTGAGTCTCCAACAATATCCGATGGCAAAGTAGGATTCCACATTATTTTCTCTTTTATTGTTTTTTTTTGTTTTTTTTTTTGTGATGAAATGAAAATCTTTGAAAAATCAGTCTGTTGATATTATCCAGTGGAATCTCGGTCCTTTTAAGGGTAAGGAGCTAAAATGCTGAGTGTGACAAAATGCAAAAGATTAACCTCGACATCATATCGCCACATTTGGCCCGTCTTTCTAAATATCTGTGTTGACTTAGCCACCCATATATATGTCTTGTCTTTCCATCCCTCTATCTGCTAGTATGCTCTCTCTCTCTCTCTCTCTCTCTCTCTCTCTCTCTCTCTCTCTCTCTCTCTCTCTCTCTAGGGTAATAATTTGTGACTCCCAATCGGCCCTACATGCCCTATCCTCGCCAAGACCCATCTGTGGCCGTGCTGTGGGAGATATACTATGTTGCCTCGCTGCCGCTCGGGATGCCTCTCTTGTTGTGTCGTTTGTTTGGACGCCCTCTCACTTTTTTTTTTTTTTTTTTTTTTTTTTTTTTTTTAGGATGGGATTGGATAGGAGGGGAAAAAGGGGAGGGAATTAAGGATATGAGGGAATTGGAGGGAAAAGCACGAAAATTAAATAAAGTAAGAGATAAAGAAAGAGAGGGGCAGACCCTCGTGCTAAGTTTTGATCTGGAATTCAGATACTTTAATTCCTCTCTCACATTGGGCTGACTGGCAACGACACAGCGGATCGTCTTGCCAAGGCAGCCTGTATGCTGGGTTTGCCATGACGGTCCGGCACAGGGACGCGGAGAGGGCCAATAGTGTGTCCATACAGCACCATGATCACTTTCTTCACAGTTGCTACAAGTATCGCAGACGCGGGTTAATGGTGCGAAAAAACAATGTAGTTAGTACTCGGCTTAGAATGGGGTATCGGCCTTTATGGCAGGTCTCCCAGACTTCAGATATGCCACAGTACACCTCCTGTAAGTTATGCGACCATCCTAATGCTAACACTCTTGACCACTATTGTCTTCAGTGCCCCACACTGAGAGATGTTTTACCACGAGGTCAGAACTTAATACAGAGATGCTCGTTTTTGCTTAATGATGACAACCATGATGTCATTCTTGCTCGTTATCCTCACTTTGGTGGCCATTAATTATATTGTTATGTATATAATATTATATATTTTCTTTGTATGTTGCTGTATAATTCTGTTTTGTTTTTGTTTGTAATGTGTTTGTGTGTTCTGTGCTTCTCTGAGCTTTACTTTTGTATATAATGTACTTTGTTATTCTTGCTCGTTATCCTCACTTTGGTGGCCATTAATTATATTATTTATATAATATTATATAATTTCTTTGTATTTTGCTGTATATTTCTGTTTTGTTTTTGTTTGTAATGTGAGTGTGTGTTCTGTGCTTCTCTGAGCTTTACTTTTGTATATAATGTACTTTGTGCTGCCATACTGTGAGTTGTGTGTTAGTATGCAGCAATGTTTTATCAATGTGTACACCTCCCTGCAAACTATGTTTTATTCTTGGTTGTGTATCCATATGAAGCATTATGTTGCCATTGATTTTGTACGTGTTCATGTAATGTCTGACGCCTCGGCCCAATAAATTAATAAAATAAAAATCTCTCTCTCTCTCTCTCTCTCTCTCTCTCTCTCTCTCTCTCTCTCTCTCTCTCTCTCTCTCTCTCTCTCTCTCTCTCTCTCTCTCTCTCATTACATTTGACATGTAATTAAAGGACATCACACTTTGCAAGTTTAATGAGGCATTTTTCATATTCATAGAATGCTGCTTACATTATCAACAAGTGATTTAATCTTTATTTTTAATTTTTAACACTAGTTTTCATGATTTTCTTCAAGGTATAGGCAAGATTAGGAAGAACATATGTTGTTTGTTTTTTCTCGGTGATTCTTATTATTATTATTATTATTTTTTTGCTTTTGTATTGCAGCAAGCTCTAGGGAAATCCTGACCAAACGTCGGCTCCACCTTTTAGCTTTGAGTTCTTTACTGAAATACAAAACCTTATCTTAAATCTGTTTGCTTGAACAGTCATAATTTATACTTGCTTTTCCTTTGTGGCCATATCGTCTACTCTTCAGCAATGCATTTATCCCTTAATTTATAATATAAGAAATTGCATCAACTGAAGGAAATGCACCTCAGGGGCACTGTCATCAGTTTTAGTATGTTAAATTGTCTAACCAGACCAAAGCTATCCTAACCTAATGTTATAATAGTAGTCACATCCTCATTTTACCATCTAGAGCTATTTTTTATTAAACACACTGTTTCCACAGTTGGTAGTTTTGAAGTGAGTTTCTCGTGTTGACCCGAAACTCACTTGCAGTCTTGAATTGGTTCTCCATGTTGATGTCAGTATCATTTTCATAATGGTTCAACATCTTCCAGAACGTATTCGAAATATTTAAGTGATGTTACGAAAACTTGGATTGGGGGGGGGGGGTCTTGCTACGTTTGATTTTGAGGTCTTAGCTCAGATAAACGGATATGGATTGAATTGCAGAGGGCAATGGGCTATGAAATATGTCTATAGACATATCCCCCTTGTAAAGGAGGTGTCCCTGTCAAAACAGACACCTCTTTACTAAAACATCCCCTCATTCATCTTCATCGTCTTTGTTTCATTCATTATTAATACATCCATCATGCTCTTCCCAGACATGCTTAAGAGCTCCTCCCTTTTACTCTCGCTCGTTCCATAGCCACGCGCGTTTAGATTCCCCTTTGCCTGGGTTTTGGCTGTAATTTTGCGCTTGCTTGATCCTAATCGCATTCTTTTGACTCTGGTGCGCCCCATTTCTTCGACTTTTACCATAGCTGGGTAACACGGAGGCGATATTCACGTCCCTAATCCTAGAATGTAGAAAGAGGAAAATTCGTAATAACAGAGGGATAGAAACTTACCCATATTCGATTTAGTAAAGACTTTTATATAGTCTTTTATTTTGTTGTACTGCACTAGTCTATCATCCTGGGTGAAACGAGCGTGCACATTCTTTACTGTACACTGGGATAAGGAAAAAAATTATTTGGATCCAAAGTTCTGTAATGATATAACCTCCAAGGAGCCAAAGCCACGTAAATTATTGAAAATATAATTATTTAAATGTTGTTATAGAAATTATCTATTAGTTTATTGACGTATGTTCCGGTTTTACGTCACGGACTCCCTTTTCTACCAAGGGCTGGGACGGTTGCCTTCTTGCGAAGGACTTGTTTTGGCAGATGTAATCTTAACTCTGAGTGCATGCCCTTGCTAACCTCAGACCGTGATGGGGCGTGAAGCCTCGACCTGACGCCTCAAAGTCGCGGACGCTATCGCTTGAGCCACGGCGACTACTAGTTTATTGACGTATATGTCCATGTAATGGCATTTGGTTAATCAATTATGTATTATTTTTAATTTTAAAATCCTTCATTTGCGAATGTGTTATAGTACACAATGAGCCATTCATTTTCAGAATTAATATCAGGTCTTATTCAATCTTTCTTTACCTTTGTTTTTTTTTTATTAGGTGACCATTAATCTTAATTCTACCCTCTCCCCAACCCAACAGTGGTCACCGTACACATTTAAGTCTCCTCCACAACAGCCAAGGCTTAGATGATAGAACAAATATCGCTCCATCTGTATAACACTAGTAGATTTTCCGGTTCCCTCTCTTTGGGCCACCTCTGTGATACAGTGGACTATTGTGGGATTCTAGCCTGATGTTCCCAAGTTCGATTCATGACAAAGAAGGTATATTATATTAAGACATTTCAATACGTGTTATTGCACTGTATTTGTTCTATCATCTAAGCGTAAGACTTGGGTGTTGAGGAGGAGATTTAAATGTGTACACTGGCCACTGGTGGGTTGGGGTGGGGGTAAAACGGAGATTAATGGTCATATTAGCGTGCTTCAGTCATTATTATTATTATTATTATTATTATTATTATTATTATTATTATTATTATTATTATTGTTTTTGTTATAGTTATTGTTGTTGATTTTGTTATTGTTGTTGATTTTTGTTGTTGAATCAATAATAATAATAATAATAATAATAATAATAATAATAATAATAATAATAATAATTATTATTATTATTATTATTATTATTATTTTTATTGATTCAACAACAATAGCAACAACAATAACAAAAACAATAACAATAACAAGAACAATAATAATAATAATAATAATAATAATAATAATAATAATAATAATAATAATAATAAATATAATATTAATATAATAATAATAATAATAATAATAATAATAATAATATACATCACAGCTCTGAAAAATTTATAAGTTTTTATGAAAAAAGGAGGGAAAACTGTGAGTGCCCCAGGCAGGCCTATATTCACGCGGCCACCCCCTTTACAAGGGGAATTGCGGCTATTGTATGTGTGTATATATGTATGTATCTATTATTATTGTTATTATATTTTTTATCATCATATTTTCGTTGTAGCTGTTTTTATTGACCCATTTTCAATTAGCCGAGGTATGAAAATGTCAGAATTAAGTAAAATGTGACGTCATATATTGTTGATTTAGGCGATGGGAGACACGTCCATTTCAGGTCTCACATACAGTATACAACTTTTAACCCAACCCTGATTTTGCAATGCAGCTGCGTAGATTATCCAGTCTCTCCAATAATACATTACCAGCACTTATAAACATATCGGAATTGTTTTACGCATGTATAAAAGTTTTTTTTTTTTTATTGCAACGCTAGTTTACTCTTATCATTTATTATTAGAGGTTTTAAAAGAGTTCGCATTCAAACTATAATTTAAATGATGGTTCCTTAACTTTCTTGTTTATGAGTCACTGAAATATGTATCGCCAGCTTCTCAAGGGTAAAACCATGCTTTGTTGTTTAATGGGATCACCCTTGCGAATATTTCTTCTGATTTTCCAGCTTTACTTTGACCTATGGTTTGAAGCTTTTTCCTAACCATACGCCCTCATTCACTGCCTCCCTATCATTCCCTGGTGTCTCTTCTTCCTTCTCACCCTCACTCGAATATCCTGAAAGAATTTACTCATTAATGCTCAGTGTCCAGTTGAATGGATGCGTATCACACTCCCACTTGAGGACGAACGGATCATTCCTAGTAGTTCAACGATCGCTCATTGCATTGTGGGGGGTGGGGGGTAGTCAAGGGACATAGCGTGTTGTTATCAACAATCTAAATCTTGTGTACTAACGATAAAAATTTAAAATGAAGGGTTAAAGAAAACCCTCCTTTACTTAATATATATATATATATATATATATATATATATATATATATATATATATATATATATATATATATATATATATATATATATATATATATATATATATATATATATATATATATATATATATATATATATTATGTATTTTTTTGGGGGGGGGAAATAATACCATTAAAAAGTATCACTTTAGCTCAGTCATAGTTACAGTAGTATGTAGAGTGTCCCATGTCTGTCATGTACAGTACTTCATATTCAAATTGTACGATAGAGGAGCAGTTGGAGAGGGACGCATTGTGAAACCCCTCTCCGAGTTGAAGAGGTTGATAGCAACCGCTTATTATTTGTTAGAGGATAGAGGTTTATGCCCTTATAATCCTTGGGGATTTAGTGCTCTTTCTAAATCCCCTTTTTGCTCTCTGACTTCCCTCACCATGTTTAGCGACAGCGTATTTCAGCCTGTTTTAACGGTTACTTCTCAACAAGATTTGATATGTTCAGATAGCTTGTGCGCCGTTTTACTTCCAACATATATACCTTGATCTTTATTGGCGAAAATAAAACTATACAGTAATAAATCTAGGATTAATTGTGTATTGTAATCTGTATAACAGCTACTTAGCATTTAAACTGTCTCTTATCAGTTGAGATGGAACATACAGGTACATTCTCTCTCTCTCCCAGTGAAAATGCTATGAAATAGATAGGCATTTTCTTCCAATTGGTAATACTCTCTGATATTTCAGCTGGCCGTTTTCGCTTTTATTATTATTATTATTATTATTATTATTATTATTATTATTATTATTTTTATTATATCTTCAGCTATATATGGCCTCCAGTATTGTAAGTAGCATGAAATTTCTGTACTAGAGTACTGATTATACAATGTTTCTCACTATTTTGTTGCTCTTTAAGGTATGACTTATCGGAATCAGTCGTGACTGTTCACTGCTTTACTCATGTAACACTTGTGGCTTGATTTTCCTGAATTTCCTGCATTAGTTGACTCAAGTTTTGAAATTGAATTATTTAGTATCAGGGCAAAGTGTTATCAAGAGACAAGGTTGATTTTCCTTTGATATATTTTTCATTCACCCTATATTTAACTAACTAATTTCTAACGCTATAACGTTGATTATTTTTTTCTAATATTTTCCATATTTTCAGAATTTTCGTTTTTATTGATAAGGTTATGACTAGTTGCATATGGTGAAGTATGATATAGTGTCCAATTATCGAAATGATCCTCAGGCAGTAGGCTAAACCATATGTGTCTCTGTGGATCCAGTCAGTATCCTTTGTTGACCAAGCGCTTAACTACCATTTGTAGCGATGTATTCTGTAAATCGTGTTTTCTGACATGGGTATCCTGGATTGCGTTTCTGACAATAGCCCTAAAATTTTGTCACCTGGATTATGCTTTTGTAGAATATAATCTAATGTTTTCCTCTCAGACCTACGGCGTTTATATGGCGGTACTTATGTTAAGGTGTTTGAAGTATGCTGTCTTTTTTTTTTTTTTATTTACGACGTGTGATTCCGGATTGCCATATTATTATAAACTATCCTTTCTTCTTACAGTATGTCCCACCTCCTGCTGTTGGCATTTGTCACCTAGTTTTCATCCGGGATTTTGCTACTGCTTATTGAATAAATTATGGGTATTTATCTTTGATTTCGGGAACTATTGCAACTGAAGATCGGCAGAAGTGGTTCAGTCCGATTGTAGGTTTTGTGGGTCTGTGGCAATAGATATTTGTCGTAGGTATGACGAAAGGAGTCAGTCTTTTTTCGTTCCATTTTCCTATTGTCCAATCGTAAATACTGGAAGGAGAGTCCCTGTGCTTGGCAACTGAGCTAAATACCATATTGCGAAAGAGTTCTTGCTGAACGGTATTTACTGAATTAAGTCTTTCAGTTGAAACTTGGGAAGAGTTTTAATAAGTTCGCCAGATAGCACAATCGTCATCATCCGCAGGTAAATTTCTGCTCATGTCTATCTGTCATCCGCCTGTATAGGCGTCCACTCGAATGCCCGTGGTAGGGCTGACTTTTTTAAAAACCTCTGCCGTGAATCATGACCATAAATTTACCATATTATTGTTTTTGACAGTGCCTTATCTTCTGGAGAGGAATTCCCATATAAAATCAGGTGTTGTATGCTCCAAACATATAATCCTTAAACATAGTGAAATATAACGTAAAAATTTCCTTTCTAAACCTCTCACTAGCATTGCACACAGATTTTTAGGTGCCTAACAGGAAGGTTTTATAAAACGAAATTCTCGTCCTTTAATGATAATAATAATAATAATAATAATAATAATAATAATAATAATAATAATAATAATAATGATAATAATAATAATATTATTATTATTATTATTATTATTATTATTATTATTATTATTATTATTATTAATTTTTTTTTTACTTTATTTTTTTAAAGTGGTCGCCGTGGCGGAACAGTAGCGTCCGCGAATTAGTCGTCAGGTCGAGGATTCGCCACCGCCAAGGTCTGAGGTTAGCAAAGGCTTAAATCCAGGGCAGCGATCACACCTTCCAAAATTAAAAAGGCCTTTGCAAGAAAACAACGTCCTAACCCTTAATACACAAGGGAGTACTTGACGTAAAACCGACCATATCACATCACATATATATATATATATATATATATATATATATATATATATATATATATATATATATATATATATATATATATATATATATATTATTTTTAAGAGTGTGACACCGGGACAGGCAGAAACTGCCCTCATCAACAAAGGCCCGGGCACGAGAAAATACCAAGACGAAGGAAAAGAAGAAGGTTAAGGGCAAGGCAGAGATGAGGTAATGTCACACAAAGGAAAACGACAGACAGAAAAAAACAGTCAAAGTATAGAGGACCCAGAGATATAGAGGACTAGGCTCTGAGATGACGATAGATCTGCTTTTTGAAGGATGAAAGGTCATAAGAACTAGGAAAGACAGAAGGAGGAAGAGAGTTCCAGAGTCTGGAGGTAGATGGGAAGAAGCAGTCGCTGCACCGACCTATCCGCGAGTTACAAACACTTGGCGAGTGTTACGCGGCCTCGGCAGTGGAGGAGGGATGCAACTCGCCAACTCATCAGAGCAGCGATGGAAGTAGTAGCGATAGAAAAGCGAAAGGGAAGATACCTTATGGCGAAGAGAGAGAGAATCCAGGTTAGAAGTAAGAGAAGGATCATTAATGAGTCTGACTGCCTTAGATTCAACCCTATCAAGAAGATAAGTAAAGGAAGAAGCACCCCAGATGTGTGAGCAGTATTCTAAGCAGGGGCGGATAAGACCTTTGTAAATTTCAAGTAACTGCAATGAGGAAAAGTAGTAACGAAAACGAAACAAAACCCCCAATTTTTTGGATGAAGATTTAGAAATTTGGATTATGTGATTCCTCCAAGACAAGTTAGAGGCTATATGGATTCCTAATATATTGATAGAGTTAAGAGGGTAAATTTCATTAGTTTCGAAGACAATAGGGTTATCAGGAGGAGAAGAAGATAAAGAGATAGCCAGAAACTCTGTCTTGGAGGCATAGAATTTAACTAAATTTTGAGTGCCCCATTGAGATACTCTCTGCAAATCGGAGTTAAGAGTAGAAGAAAGAGTGATACGAGATTGATTACGAGTAACAGATGAAGGTTGTGAAGAAAAGGCAGAGGAAAAGTGAAGGGTAGAATCATCGGCAAAGGCATGAAGAAGAGAGGAAGATGGGGATTGTAGAAGATCATTGATGAAGAGAAGGAAGAGAGTAGGTGAAAAAACAGAGCCCTGTGGAACACCACTGGAAACAGAGAAAGGGCTAGATGTCGCGCCATCAACAACTACAGATATAGAACGGTCAGTAAGAAAACTGGAAATCAGAGAGCAGAAAGAAGGGGTAAAGCCATAGGCAGGGAGTTTGGCCAACAGAGCCTTGTGCCAGACTCTGTCAAAAGCCTTAGAGATATCAAGGGCGATGACAAAGGATTCCCCATAGTTCCTCAGAGAAGATGACCATACATGAGTAAGATAGGACAGGAGATCACCAGTGGATCTTGCCTTGCGGAAGCCGTACTGGTGATCGAAGATAAGTGAGTTAGATTCAAGGCATTTCAAGAAGTGAGCATTGAGCAAAGTTTCGAAAACTTTAGCAATATGGGAGGTTAGAGCAATAGGTCAGTAGTTAGAAGGAATAGAGCGGTCACCCTTCTTAGGAACAGGTTGAAATAGAGCATGCTTCCAAGATGAAGGATAGATACTGGTTGACAGAATGAGGCGAAAAAGACGGCAAAGCACAGGAGCCAGTTCATCTGCAAACTCCTTAAGAAACCTTGTAGGGATACCATCGGGACCAGATGCCTTGCTTGTCTTTAGTGAGCGAAGAACCTTATGAACTTTGCGTGAAGAAAGGATAAGGGAGGGCATAGGGTTAGAGAGGGGAAAAGACTGAGGAACAGGTGCCCTGGAATCGTTGATAGAAGAGTTGGCAGAAAAATGAGAGCCAAAGAGAGTGGCTTTGTCAGTGGGAGAGCAAGCTATAGAACCATCAGAACGAATGAGAGGGGGAAAGCTTGAGTTACAGAAGTTTTTGGAGAGGTTTTTGGCTAAGGACCAGAAGCTTTTGTCAGTGGGAGAGGTGTTAAGTTCATCAACATTCCTTCTTATAAAGGAAACCTTAGACCTTCGAATCTGAGCTGTACAGCGTTTCCTAGCTATAATAAATGCAGAGCGAGTTAAATCGGAAGGAGAGGCTTGGTAAAATCGGTGAGCCTGATTCTTAGCCTGGATAGCCACGGAGCAGGCACGGTCAAACCAAGGTTTAGGGGGAGAGGATGTTTTTGTAGAAGAGGGGATGTACGCCTCCATTCCCGCGGTCATGATCTCGGCAACTTTTACAGCTACCCGATCGGGGTTGCGGGACCGAAAGCAGTAGTCATCCCATGGGAAGTTAAAGAGAAAGTTACGCAAATTTTCTTATTGGGTTCGCTCAAAGTGTTAAAGGCGGCGTTGAGTAGGAGGGATTGGTGGTGGGGGAGCGAAAATGGAAGAGACAGAGATCATGGAGTGGTCAGATTTACCAAGAGGGGAAAGCACAGAATAAGAGTAGTTAGAAGGGTTAGAAGTAAAAAATAGGTCAAGAGTGTTTGCAGCATGTTCGTGATGATCAGGAACGCGAGTAGGATGTTTGATAATTTGCTCCATATATATATATATATATATATATATATATATATATATATATATATATATATATATATATATATATATATATATATATATATATATATATATATATATATATATATATATATATATATATATATATATATATATATATATATTACCCATAGAGCAAAGTAATCCCCCTATTTGTTTCCTTTCTTGATGTCGGCTACCCCCCAATTAAAGGGGGAAACAGCCAAGGTATATGTATGTATTGTATATATATATATATATATATATATATATATATATATAATTTTTATTTTCAAAGGAAACGTTTTATCCAGCTGTAGTAGGAGGTTGGCCAGTACTATAATAACAGAAATGAGGTGGAAAAGCTGTAACGTATGCTGCTCATCCTCATGTTCTTCTGTCTCTTGTTTTACTACGAATAAGCAATTCCAGGAGGAAGAGATTTCCAGGTTCTAGTCGCAGCATTCTTTTATTTGTTTGTTTATGACACTTGGGGGCCTCTTAGAGGAGAATTTCTTCTCCTCTATGACCATGGATGTCCATCTAAGTCTCTTCCCTCTACACACATGATGGTGATTCCGTTGTTGTTTTAGATTCTCCACCCACGAATGGGTGGAATGGGTCATGGAGGACCCATAGGTCGGTCGCCAGCCGGCACAGGCCCAAACCCCCACTGTGGTGACCAGCCACAGCAGTAACGTCCCCAGTAAACAGCTTAAACTCTCTTGCCTGGACAAGGCGCGATCCGTCAACCTTGCGAATGCGAGGCCAGCGCGTTACCACTGTACTAGACAGGAGGCTATGGTGATTCTTTCTCGCCTGTCACCAGGTGCAGATATAGCACGTGATACGTGAGATGTTTTCGTCGAACTCTCTTCCTAAACGTGAAATTTTGGACTGAGTTGCTTGATGATGCTTGGATGGGGCAGTCGCTCTCAGTCAGAATGTCTCCAAGCTTTGCCATAGCCTCAGAGAGTCGTAAGTAGATAGGAAATGTGACTTAAAATCATGAACTTTTTCTTGCTCGAGTTGCTCTTGAGGCGTTTCTTATATCTATTTTTTTTTTTTTTTTTAATCTGTCGAGTATTTGAATTATGAAAATTTCTTTTAAATGCATATAAAAATATTTCTGTAAGTAGTAAAACTCGTTTTTATATTTCTTTGCTTATTTTATTAATTTATTTGCTATTTATTTTTCATCGTTTCGATGACGTAAGCGATGTCATCAAATTCGATATCAAAACGCTTTTGACGGCATTGACACTATCAAAGTTATCTGTGGCACCCCCAATTGTACATTTTATATTCCAAAGCTGTCACACACGTATTTACAAGGTGGAAAACCAAATTAGTCTCTCTCTCTCTCTCTCTCTCTCTCTCTCTCTCTCTCTCTCTCTCTCTCTCTCTCTCTCTCTCTCTCTCTCTCTCTCTCTCTCTCTCTCTCTCTCTCTCTCTCTCTCTCTCTCTCTCTCTCTCTCTCTTTTATATATATTGTGAATGTTTTGGGAATAAGATTGCCTCCGGTTTGGAGCGATATCACATAGCTGATACGATTGTCATTTTGGGCAGGAAATACAATGAGGTTCTATATTTTGGCCGCAAAATCATTCATTGAACGAACAAGTTAGTGTTTGATTTATTTTCCTTTTCTCTCACATACACTCGCCATGTAATCATGCACGCGCGCACACACAACACACAGTGTTTGATATCGTCTCCGCAATTTTTCCTTCCTGTAAAAATAAAAATCAGATATATAAGTAATCTCTCTCTCTCTCTCTCTCTCTCTCTCTCTCTCTCTCTCTCTCTCTCTCTCTCTCTCTCTCTCTCTCTCTCTCTCTCTCTCTCTCTCTCTCTCGTTGTTCTTGCTAAATGTATACCTCTGTTTTAATGTGAAGCATCTAATTACAAAGCATATATCATCAACTCTTGGTTATAATCATTGACTTTCATCCTAAACATCTTGTCGTTTTAGTTTTGTGTATGTTGTTGTTTGCCGTTTTATGTATCACCATTAATCCCCGATCGAATGGAGTTGGACAAACAGAATTGAGCTTGGGAATTTATTTTGGATCACCCTCCTAAAGCCCTGCGATGGGCTTTTAATATAGGTTTGTCACTTCTTAAGTCAACTGCTCTGACCATTACTTATACCGCTAAAAACGACAGAGTGGTCACACCCTGAATGTATAAAAAGGGACAAAATAGGCCATTATCATCAATACATCTTCCTCCTTTTATCAGCCAGTTTGGTGCAAGAAAAGAACTTTAAAGATTTACAGGCTTGCCTATTTTACGGTCACCTATTCCTTTTAGTAAGATCCTGCGAAATGTAGGGAATACGGGTGCGGCATTCCTTCTGCTCCAGTAACATTTTTAAAATATGGGTTGAATATTATATAATTCCTATTTTTATGTCTCATGCGTCCCAAATTTAATGTGTTTTAGCTATTGAATATAATATAATTATTATCAATTGCATACCATATTATCCCTATTTTGTCTGTTTTGACAGGTGAATATAATTGATCATCTTTACCTCCTATCCGGTCCCTGTTTAATGTGTTTTAGAGGTTGAATGTAATATAAATGTAATATTTTCAGATTGAAGCATTTCCAAGTATATATAAATTCCATTTTTGGGTAATATTATGTACAATCTTAGAGAGGATTTTTTTTTTCCATGGAGAAGGTTCTTGTGTCCGATATTTACCTTTTGTTTGCATCTGCATAACGTGCATCAAATTACTTTTCCAAGAATTTAAAGTTTTTGATTGATAAGTCACTGTTCTTTATTGTGTGTATATATATATATATATCTGTGTGTGTGTGTGTGTGTGTGTGTGTGTGTGTGTGTGTGTGTGTGTGATTACCTAATTGTGTTTACGGGAAAGAGGCCATAGCTCGTATCTTCCCGTCTCCTCATTGGTTCCATTTTCTACTTAGTGATACTTATCTTACCTGTCCTTAAAACTATGGATTGAGATAGCATTAACTACCTCCTCGCTTAGCGAATTCCAGTTATCAACTACTCTTACACTGAAAAAGTATTTCTTTACATCCTGCAAAGAAGTTTTCTAACGAAGCTTCAAACTATGACCTCTAGTTCAAGAGCCAGCCATATCAAAATATCGATCCCTATCCACTCTATCATAAAAAATAAGGAATTTAAAGCCTGTCACCATATCCCCCCTCAATCTTCTAGCTTCGAGTGATGGTAAGTCTAATTCCCTCATCCTCCCATCATAACTGAGATTACGTATTTCTGGCACCAGTTGCGTGGCATGTCTTTGAACTTTCTCAAGGTTAGCTATGTGCTTTTTTAAGTGCGGATTCCAAAAGGGGACTGCATATTCTAGTTTTGGCCTCAAATAGGTTATATAAATATTTCTGAACATTTCCTTGTCCATGTGCCTGAAGGCTACCCTTACATTTGATAAGAATGCATATGCAGCCCTTACTATGTCATTTATATTTATTTCTGGAGACAAATCTGCCAGTATGTTTACTCCTAGATCTCTCATTTTCTGTCTCTTGAAGTTGTACTCCAGCCACCGAGTAGTCAAGCTTGGGCCTTCTTGCACTTGTACCCATTCTCATTACCTTACATTTTGAAGTATTGGATTTCATTAGCCACTTTTCTGAGCACTCGTGCAGACTATTTAGATCTTCCTGAATTTCTCTACCATTGTTCTCGGTTCCTACTTTCTTCTCAATCTTCGCATCATCTGCAAACATATTCATGAATGAATTTACAGACTCTGGTAGGTCATTTACATATACAAGGAACAAAAGTGGCCCTTAAACTGAACCCTGTGAAACTCCACTACTAACTCTTCTCCATTCAGACACTGAGTGTCTTACTCTAACCCTCTGTTCCCTTCCTTCTAAGTTTTTATCCATCCCAAGACATTTCCAATTATTCTAGCCATTGCTTGCAGCTTCCTAATAAGTCTCCCTTGTTGAACAGTGTCAAACGCTTTCTGGAAGTCTAGGAATATGCAATCTGCCCAGCCCTCTCTTTCCTGTAAGATTCGGCTTACCTCATCATAAAATTCTAATAAGTTTGTTACTGTTGATCTACCTTCTCTGAAGCCATGTTGCCTCACTTATAAAAAGTTGAAGGATTCCAAGTGAAGAGAGATATGTTTCCTTAGAACTTTCTGCATAACTTTGCAAACTATGCTGGTCAAGGAAACTGTTCTATAGTTCAGAGCCGTATCCCTCCTTCCCTTTTTGAAGATAGGTATCACGTTTGCTTGTTTCCAGCATCTTGGAATCTCCCAAGACTCCAGTGACTTTTTAAATATGATACTTAGTGCCACTGATATTGAGTTTGTGCATTTTTTAAGTACATGAGGGGATATGTCATCAGGACCTGTAGCTTTATGAACATCTAACGCCATCAGTGCATTGCATACCTCTGTGGCTGTAAGGTTGATGTTCTTTAATACTGACCCTTGAGCTTCTATCTCTGCAATCTGAGGGGGTGGGGTATTTTCAACTGTAAATACTGACTTAAACTCCTTGTTCAATTCTTTACAGATCTCTTCATCCGTCTCAGAGATGCTTCCATCCGCTCTCTTTAGCCTTAACACCTGTTCTTTTACCTTCAGTTTTCCTCTGATAAAGCTGTGGAAAAGCTTGGGATTTTCTTTAGCCTTCCTGGTGATGTCTCTCTCATAGTCTCTCTCTGCCTCTCTTCTTTTACTTAGGTAGTCATTTCTTGCTCTTTTGTAGGTTTGCCAGGCATTTATGTTTTTTCTCCTCCTATGCCTTTTCCAGCATTTGTCTTTCCACTCCTTAGCTCTTTTACACTCATTATCGAACCATTTCTCTCTGGCATGAATTACACCTAGTTTGGTGAAAGGTGTGCAGCAATCTACTATCTTCCTATATTTCTCACAAAAGTTTCATACATTTCTTGTACAGATTTGTTGTAAAGTAAGGTTCTCCAGTCAATAACTGCAAAAAACTCATTAAATTTGATGTAATCTCCTTTCGGATAGTTCCTCCTCATGTCCTCAGTGCCTCTACTCTCAGGCAGAATATCTTCAATGATATACTCCATCAACAACACACAGTGGTCACGCTTTCCAATTGGTGGTTCATACTAAATTTTTTCAATATGCAACACATTATCTGTGAATACTAGATCAAGTAGTGATGACTCATCCCCACCCCTGGCCCTTGTTGGTTCCATTACATATTGGTGTTGGAAATTCCCTTGTACGCAATCTAGGAATCTTGCCCCGAATGAGTCCTCACTACTGTGTGGGTCAAGATTTATCCAATCTATCTCTTTATGATTAAGATCTCCCATAATCAAAATCCTACATTTTCTCTCCCGTGCCATGTTAACAACTGAGTTTATGACTTCAATAGTACCAATATGACTTTCCTCATAAACTTCTAGCCTATTCTGGTTCCTTGGTGGGTTATATACAACAGTTATTATAATGCTCTCTGACCCAGTATTTATGTGAGCAACAAGAAATTCCTTGAACTCACTTTCTATAGCCAAGTTTATTTCTTCAGCATGAATCTTTTCACTTATGAGCAGTGCTATCCCTCCACCAGTCCTCTCAGATCTTTCAACCCTTAATAATCTGAAGCCCTTAAGAAAAACTGTGACACTGTTTATATCCTCACTCAACTTAGTCTCTGTAATTGCTACTATATCTGCCTTACTGTTGTGAATCCTATCTTTTAATTCTACTGCCTAACCAGCTAATCCATCACCATTTGTGTATTACAATCTTAATGAGTCCCCATTCCCTGATCTTCTGTCATTATCTTCTTTATCTCCCCTTTGTCTGGAAGAACTCTGAAATGATATTTTTCTTCTCTTCTTCATTTCTTTCCTCATTTAACCTTCTTGCCTCCTGCAACAAGTTTTTGATCTTTCCCATCTCTTCCTGTGTTCTGTATCGTCTAATGAACGCTTCTTTGAATTCTTGAAGGTCTTTTAGACTTTTTTTTTCTCAAACAATATTTATCTAGATGTTTCCACTCTCTCAAAGGTTACTTTTGTTGGTCTCGGCTTTCCTTCCCTCGAATATTTGCCTAGTTGTTGAATGTTTACATTATCTTCAGGACCACAAACTACTCCAAGCTTTCCTATCAGGTGTGTGTTTGTGTGTGTATATATATATATATATATATATATATATATATATATATATATATATATATATATATATATATATATATATATATATATATATATATATATATATATATATATATATATATATATATATTTGTAGTCTCTGTGGCTAAATGGTAGCGTCTGCGACTCTGATGCAGCATGTCGAGGGTTCGTGCCCTGTCATGGACTGAGGTTAGTAAGATCATACACTCTGGGTAACGATTACATCTGCCAAAACAAGTCCTTCGTAAGAAGGCAACCGTCCTCGCCCTTAGTTGAAAAGGGAGTTCGTGACGTAAAACCAAATCCATATATATATATATATATATATATATATATATATATATATATATATATATATATATATATATATATATATATATATCGGGAATTACTCGTGTTAATTAGCGGTTAAAGGTTAAATGTCTCTAATGAAAGGCAGAGGCATGGAACGGTGATAGCACAGAATCCGACTATATATCCTAACTACCATATTACTGGGTCTAGCTCCCCTCACTTCATTCACATGGACCCAGTTTTCTCCAGGTAATGGCTAAATAATCACCGCCCCCACCCTCAATTCATTGTCCACTATAATCTATAACGACATGAGACAGTGAAAGATAATTCAATTTTGGGCTAGGATCAAACTTAGGGCCAGTCTGCTGCCAGGCCCAAATGCTGCCACTGCGAAAAAATGTGTACAGAAATATTCATGTTATTTAGTTGTCCTTCACAATATGTTGTCATCTTGTATTATCAATAATAATAACTACTACTACTACTACTACTACTACTACTACTACTACTACTACTACTACTACTACTATAATAATAATAATAATAATAATAATAATAATAGAAACTCCTCCCTAATGTAAATTTAAAATGTGCCATTAAAAAGTATTAGGAAGAAGTGTATAATATAAGAGAGACATTTTGGTGAATCTTTTAAGAACTTTCCTCTCATTAGAAGAATATAAAAAAATCTGAAACACATGGATCTGTAGTATTCATTTTGCAAATTTCATTGCTGTATTGAAGTGTTATGTTTATATGTATGTATGTATGTATGTATGTGTGCATTTAAAAGTTTAAATTTCTTTTCATATTGATTAGGAATTTAGAGTTACTAAATTGCATTTTTCACAATGTTCCTATTAAAATGCGTCACAATAATGAGCATGAAGTAAATCTGCATAAAACATTCCACAAAAATCCATGTTTTCTTAGTTTATAGGTTGGAGGGCCTGGTTCCCTCTCAGGTTGCCTTAGGAGGACAACATTCGCAGTGCCTCAACTAGCTACGCCAAAGGTCAAATGGGGATAATGAGGAGAAAGTTTCTGATGTTCTTCTTTCTGCAGTTTATCTCACCTCAACAGACACATCCAATTCATCATTTTGCGTAACACTTGTATCACGAGAATCGACATCGAAATCCTGCATGGCACGTATTAATGGGCAATGGAGAGAGAGAGAGAGAGAGAGAGAGAGAGAGAGAGAGAGAGAGAGAGAGAGAGAGAGAGAGAGAGAGAGAGAGAGAGAGAGAGAGAGAGAGAGAGAGAGAGAGAATGTTTTGTCGTAGTCTTTGCTTCGCTATTCATTGTCACTTGCTTTTCAGTTCTTTCTCTGTTATTAAGATTATTGATATTCAGTGTGGATAAGATATCTTGCGTAGATGATAAGACATAATAACTCTCTCTCTCTCTCTCTCTCTCTCTCTCTCTCTATGGAGAGGACTCTCGCAAGTTTGGTCGAGTCTCATCATGCTGTTGTTGACACCATCACGACTCTCACTGACAAGTTTAATAAGGTCGCCTCCCACCTTGAGAAGTTGACTGATGTGCAGCCCAGGTCTTCTTCATCCCATGCTCTATCTGACAGTGCCCCGCCCACTTCTGCCTTCCGCAAAAATAAGAATAAGATTCGCTAGTCGCATACAATTTCATGCCATCTCTTGGAATGCCTTTGGAATTAGACACTCTCCTAAACTCACTGCACTTAGAGCCTATGTTTATCGTCATCATCCGCAGGTTATTTTCATACAAGAGGCTTTTCCTGGTGGTGCTCCACCAGGGGAGGAGGCTCCTATGCTCACAGGGTATGTTTCATATGTGCATTATACCAGAAGAGGACTCATTACCTACATTCATTCATCCATACCTCACATGCTCCTTGGTTCTTCTGCACAAGTTGATATGACCTTTCAGCTCTTTGAAATCACTGTCGGGAATGGTACTCTTCGATTGTGCAATGTCTACTCTGCCCCAGGTGTGATTAATCTACCAGCCCTTCCAATACCTACAGACAGTGGAATGATCTATATGGGGGATTTTAACGCCAGACACCCCGCCCTTGGTGACTCATCTCCCACTCCCAATCGCGGTGGCAAGCCTCTGCTCGACTACATCCGCCGCTACCGCCTCACCCGCTGGGATACTGGTGGTGCCACACACGCTCGTGGGGGTACTGTAGATCACATTCTCACAGCTGGCCTTGTGGTACCTAATGTCTCCTGCTCTTCTATCCCTTCTCTCTTTTCTGACCATGTTGCCCTTAGCCTGAAATACTCCATACTTCAGACTCCAGCTACCCTCTCCCATCACCGCACCCGCATCTCTATCCCTCCCAAATACTGCCCCACTTATATTTCCTTTATCTCTCACCTCCTTCCCACTTTTGATCTCCTTTCTCCAGACAGCTTATACAACTCACTGGTGGATTCTACACATGACTTCTGCACGCATTATATTCTCAGACCACACGTTCCACGTCGCCCTGAGGCCCATTCCTGGACTTTGGATCAGCGTATTGCCCAGGCGGAAAGGACAGCTGTGGATGCTGGACTCTCCTTTCAAAGACAGCCCACCCCTGACCACCTGCACCAATATCAGTTGGCGAGGGATGATCTGGTTGCCCTGCAGAAGTGCGTGCACACGGAGTATTGGCAGAAATTTACGGATAGTATTAACCATCAGACTAGCGCTGGGACTATGTGGCATCTTATAAGGAAGGCTGTCAAGAAGAAACCCAGCTGTGCTCTACACCACAGTCCACTTGAGTACGCTCAGGACCTCCTTACTACCTGGTCAGCACAGTCACAAACTTGCAACCTTCCCGGGAACGTTCAAGAGGCACTCTCCACCCACCGCAGTGTTCGTAACCTCCGCCTAATGGGTGCATTACTACAGACGGATGAAGAGGATGACATCCTATTCACAGAGGATGAACTACGACGTGCTCTTGCTAGGATTAAGGATACTGCCCCTGGGGAGGATGGTCTTACATATCAAGTTCTCCATCTTCTTCAGAAAGTTCCTGGTAACCCCCTACTGCAGCTCTTCAATCTTTGCTTTTGCTTGGGGCATGTGCCCTCTGCCTGGACCAGAAGCACTATTATTCCTCTACCAAAACCTGGAACCGACAAATTTAGGCCTATCTCCCTCACCTCCTGCTTCAGCAAAGTGTTTGAACGCATCCTTCTTGCCCGGCTCATGCACCGCCTACAGGATAAACTCTCCCCCAGTCTTTATGGTTTCCTCCCACAACGGAGCACACATCACTGCCTCGCTGAACTCTACACCCGTCTTTCTCCCACCAGTGTGGTCGCCTTCCTAGACCTCAAATCTGCCTTCGATATAGCCAACAAGGAAATTATTCTTGACCAGCTGGTGGACTTTGGAGTTCGGGGGAACATACTGAAATGGATACGGGGATATCTCTGCAATAGAACATCAAGTGTCCTTTTTAAAGGGTCGTATAGCTCCTATGAACGGTTTGAACTGGGTACTCCTCAGGGGGGTGTGCTAAGTCCTTTTCTATTCAATATCCTTATGCATCGTCTACTCTCCCTCCTTCCTGTCATCCCCGGTACTACAGTTACCTGCTATGCGGACGACATATGCATCCACACGACCTCAACTCATGACCTTCAGCACATGCTCCATGATTTTTACGTGTCTGCTACCTCCTGTGGCCTTATTATCTCCCCAGAAAAAAGCAGAATTTTTACTTCAAGCAACTGCAGAGCACTGCCCGCATTCGCCATGGGTGGTAATGTCATCCCTCACTGCACACAGTACACGTATTTAGGTGCACCAGTCCGGATCACCCCAGCTATACCTGCACGTCAACGAATTCATCCCTTTGTGAAGAGCCTTCTTGACCGTCTGGAGCCCCGCTTTGCACCTGTCAAGTGGCTTGCCAACAATGCTGCAGGAGTCTCCATCCCAGTGGCGAGGACCCTCTACATCCTACTACTTCGGTCAGTGGTTGACTATCTGTCTCCTGCCTTATGTCAACTTCCTAGACCAGCTCTCGAGCCACTTGAAAAGTTCCAGAATCGAGTCATGAGATTTATCTTGGGATGTTCTCTCTCTACCCGTATTGTGAGTATGCAGTTGGAGCTCAACTTACCCCCTCTTGTGGAGAGGATTTATGCCAATGTGTCCTATTTTACTGTTAAGTGTCTTCACTACCCCTTTCTTGCTCCGTACTTCTCTGCTGTCATGAGGACATCCCTTGATCCAGACGCACCCAGGCTCCCACTTCGAGCAGGAGGTCATAACCTTATCAGGGTGGTGAGTGACATTCTCCGTGGCCTTGACATCGACCTGCCAGTGCAGGCGGCTGTCCCAGATTTACCACCCTGGCGTGTCCCCCTCCCCGCTGTCACATATACACCGACCTCGAAGGATGTCTATCCCCCCTTGCAGAGACAGTTAGCTCTGGAGACTATCGCTGATGTATCCACGTCTGTCCCTGCAGCGCACCACGTCTATGTTGATGGTTCTGTGCAAGCAGATGGGAGGGCGGCATGTGCTGTGTTTTCCCCCACCATGGAGCTGCCTGTGCCGGCTGATTCATGGATTGGCCATAGACTACCCACCTCGTCGAGCTCCACCTACTGTGAACTGAATGCCATCTTGGATGCCGTGACTCTCCTTGTTCGACGACGAGTGAATGGGGTAATAATTTGTGACTCCCAATCGGCCCTACAAGCCCTATCCTCGCCAAGACCTATCTGTGGTCGTGCTGTGGGAGATATACTATGTCGCCTCGCGGCCGCTCGGGATGCTTCTCTTGTTGTGTCATTTGTTTGGACTCCATCCCACATTGGGCTGACTGGCAACGACACAGCGGATCGTCTTTGCGAGGCGGCCTGTATGCTGGATGGGCATGCTGTGGACGCTGAGCCCTCCCTCCGATGCCTACGTAACATCATTTACTCAGCTGGGTTTGCCATGACGGTCCAGCGCAGGGACACGGAGAGGGCCAACAGTGTGTCCATACAGCACCATGATCACTTTCTTCACAGTCGCTACAAGTATCGCAGACGCGGGTTAATGGTGCGGAAAAACAATGTAGTTAGTGCTCGGCTCAGAATGGGGTATCGGCCTTTATGGCAGGTCTCCCAGACTCTAGATATGCCACAGTACACCTCCTGTAAACTGTGCGACCATCCTAATGCTAACACTCTTGACCACTATTGTCTTCAGTGCCCCACACTGAGAGATGTTTTACCACGAGGTCAGAACTTAACACAGATCTGCTCATTTTTACTTAATGATGACAACCTTGATGTTATTCTTGCTCGTTATCCTCACTTTGGTGGCCATTAATTATATTGAATTATACATATATTTTCTGTATGTTGCTGTATAATTCTGTTTGTGCATTCTGCGTTTCTCTGAGCTTTACTTTTGCATATAATGTACTCTGTGCTGCCATACTGTGAGTTGTGTGTTAGTATGCAGCAATGTTTTATCAATATGTACACCTCCCTGTAAACCATGTTCAACTCTTGGTTTTGTATCCATTTGAAGCATTATTTGTATGAACTCATGTAATGTCTGACGCCTTGGCGCAATAAATTAATAAAATAAAATAAAATAATCTCTCTCTCTCTCTCTCTCTCTCTCTCTCTCGTGTTCTTGATGAGGATATTCTGTTGCATGACCTGTGGAGAGGGTAAAAAAGCCTCTTCGCCCCGAAATTCTCAAGTAGAACTCTCTTTGAGGTCGGTTTTTTTTTTTACCTTAGTTTCTTTATCACGCATACACGCGCGGATTTGCTTCTTCTTTTTCTCATTACTTCAATCTCATTTATTTTACCATCTTCCTGTTTCATTTCTCCTCGTCAATTTATTGTGCAAAATAAGAAAAGTCGCTCTGAAGTATTGGAACCATATGTGGCTTTTCCCAAGAGTTTGAAATTTGTTTTCAAACTTTCGCATTTCATGACTAGATTTCTCTCTCTCTCTCTCTCTCTCTCTCTCTCTCTCTCTCTCTCTCTCTCTCTCTCTCTCTCTCTCTCTCTCTCCATTTGAAGCATTATTTGTATGAACTCATGTAATGTTTGACGC
Source organism: Halocaridina rubra (assembly GCA_037179515.1). NCBI lineage: Eukaryota > Metazoa > Arthropoda > Malacostraca > Decapoda > Atyidae > Halocaridina > Halocaridina rubra. The sequence goes on along the minus strand of JAXCGZ010017413.1, from coordinate 46,252 downwards.
CTTGGCGCAATAAATTAATAAAATAAAATAAAATAATCTCTCTCTCTCTCATATGACTTCCTGGCGCATTTCGTATTCATGAGAATTTCTTATCCGAATTTGACATGTAATTTCGACATACCCTCGAAAACTTTTTGTTTTTGTTTTTTTGTTTTGTAATCTTGGAGATATGAACATATTAGCTGCATATGTTCTCTCCTCCAGAGTGTTTTAAGACACTTCATTTAATGAAAATTGTTTTGTAAGGTTCAAGTGAAAAAGATTAGGAAAAGCACGTGTAATAAGTGCCTCTGTATATGTTTGTACTGTTTTTATAAAATGGAAACTCTATGGTCATCCTTACTTGTAATCAGGATCCCTTTATGAACGATGAGCTCTGCAGTGAACCATCTACCTAAACTTGTGTTTTTTTAATCCTAAGCAAACAAAGTATTTTATTCTAATGATCGTTCTTTGCTGGTCGTCTGGCTATTTACCAATGAGGAGGTCAACGATGCTTATCTAATAAGAAATAAAAGAAAAACATAATATATTCTTATATTAATTTTAGCTCTTCAGGATATCAATATAATTTTCATAATTGTTCAACATCAGTAGCAAATTATGCGAAGATTTTAAACAAGACCCAATGTGTGTTTGAGTGTGTGTATGTGAAAAGTATCTATGGCTACATGCGAGTAAAATATGACATAGCATCTGTACAGTATAGTTTCTTTTAGTCTCATACTTAAAATATCTCCCCCAAACAGTGGAGAGAGAGAGAGAGAGAAAGAAAGAAAGAAAGAGAGAGAGAGAGAGAGAGAGAGAGAGAGAGAGCTATTAAGGTAGCGATAACAAATCTTTTCACAAGAAACGGTTTTCAGCAAAACTTGTAAATGTTGATGTGCTAGTTTTTGAAGGCCAAGTCTTTATCATGAGGTATTTAAATGAACACAGCAAATAATTCCCTTTGAAAGAGACGATGGATTGGAAGATCTTCCATTGTGGGCAGAAAATCCTTTTTCAATAGTGAGTCTCCAGCAATGAGTGTTACAGTATTATTATTTCCTGGTGTTTGTCCTAGCATTTCGGTGATATATATATATATATATATATATATATATATATATATATATATATATATATATATATATATATATATATATATATATATATATATATATATATATATATATATATATATATATATATATATATAATACTATTATCCACGAACATTTGTTTGAACATTAGAGGATTCGAACTCAAGCCTCAAGATACAAAGGCCTGTTTCTTTAATTAAATAAGCTACTACAGCAGTGAACATATATATATATATATATATATATATATATATATATATATATATATATATATATAAATATATATATATATATATATATATATATATATATATATATATATATATATATATATATATATATATATATATATATATATATATATATATGGATGGAAGGTAATCTCCTGATATTTATTGCTATATGCTAACATTTTACAGTTTTCTCTGATGCCTTTCATGGATACTAATACACACACACACACACACACACACACACACACACACCGCGCGTTCAGTGACACACGGAATTGCTCCTCTTAAATTTTTAACTGTTTCGAGTGACTAAAGTGCTTAGTGGAAAACTTTACCATAATTTCCATAAATCTGAAATCCTGCAGAGTATTGTGAGTACAAAAACTAATATTTGTTGTAAGACGAGACTGTTCATATTAAAGGAAAAAAAAATTGATAACTTTTTCGTGAGGAAGAGAGAGAAGCTGCCGTCCAGTTTCTGCCTTGAGGGAAATCTAGAAGAGTTGCCAGACGTGGAGCCATCACACCACATTACCTAATTTTTTGTGTAAACTGGGGAAAGCTCTTAAGCCGTTTTACCTGATCCTGTGGTTCTATATATTGTTAAAATCAGTATCCTTCCCATTTATATTAACTAGTTAGTTAGTTTGATACACGAAAAAATTGAATAATAAAAGAAAAAAAATTACCAAATACCCACCTGTCAACAGTACTGAGTTAAGTTGCCAAGTAGTACAGCAGTCCTATTTTCTTCATTTTTTTTTGCTTTTCTTTTAGCTTTCTCTTTTACTATTTTGTTATTTTGTATATATATTGAGTTAAATGTAAAGTCTAAATCCCGTGATAACATATCTTGGTTAGCAAGTCAGTTTATCAGTTAGGAAGAATATATAACAGAAACAGGTGGGTGCCACCTCGAACACAAATTCGAATTTTCCTTCAGGTTTGACTTTTGTTTTTGTTTTTCTTTTTATACTTAAATTACCATGGTCAAGTTTTTAAGTTAAGATGTGTGTTACCAGAAAGGAGACAAACTGAGTCACTAAATAGCACTTATATGGAGATATAAAAATTCTGTGTGAAGGTAAATTAGAAGTTTTTCTCTTTTCTTTTCTTTTTTCCTCTTTCTCGTCTTCTTTCTATATTCTGTGAGAGGGAGAACATAAAAATGAAGCCATCTCTGTCCCAAACCTCTCCCACCCATGGGTCGGGAGAAGGGGTAGTCATCAGAGGACTTAAACAGAGAATCAAGAAGTTAGAGGAAATGGTTACAAGCCTTGATGAAAAAATTCGGAATATGGATGGAGAAATGAAAGAGAATGAAACACTCAGAGAACAAATAAGATCTTTGGAGGAAGCAAATAAAGCACAAGGGCAGGAGAGAAAAGAACTAGAAAAAAGAATAAAGAAGCTGGAAGGGGAAAAGAGTCAACTAGAATCTAGAATTTCTAAACAAGAAGACAAAAACAAACAGCTAAATGACAACCTAAAGGAATTAGATGTTAGTTCACTGCTCTCTTCTGAAAGAGACGAGATTGCTGCTTGGAATGTTCAGATTAAGGAAAACATTGAACAGTTCAGAAAATAGTTCCAGGAGCTAAATATGGAAAATGATGCCATGAAAACGTCCTTTGCTGATGCACTAAAGGGGAATGTGGCAGTAAAAGAGGCTGTAAAGGTGGTGGCACTGGAAAACATACAAACAGTTGACTATAAAGAGACTGTAATCGAAAAAATGAAAGACGTTGTGATGGAAAGGGCAAACCCACTCATCAGACAGGCACTTGATAAGAAGACAGTGGTAATCTCAGGCATAAGTGAATCCCAGGAGCCAACATGGCAGGGGAGACTTGAAGAAAATAAAGCTAATGTTGTAGACCTGATAAGAAAGCTTGGAGTAGTATGTGGTCCTGAGGATATTGTAAACATACACCAACTAGGTAAATATTCGAGGGAAGGAAAGCCGAGACCAACAAAAGTAACCTTTGAGAGAGGGGAGACATGTAGGGAAATATTGTTGAGAAAAAAAAAGTCTAAAAGACCTTCAAGAATGCAAAGAAGTGTTCATTAGACAATACAGAACACAGGAAGAGATGGGAAAGATCAAAAACTTGTTGCAAGAGGCAAGAAGGTTAAATGATGAAAGAAATGAAGAAGAGAAGACAAATTTTCGTTACAGAATACTTCCAGACAAAGGGGAGATAAAGAAGATAATGACAGAAGATCAGGGGATGGGGCCTCATTAAGATTGTTATACACAAATGCTGATGGATTAGCTGGTAAGGCAGTAGAATTAAAAGATAGGATTCACAACAGTAAGGCAGATATAGTAGCAATTACAGAGACTAAGTTGAGTGAGGACATAAACAGTGTCACAGTTTTTCCTAAGGGCTTCAGAATACTAAGGGTCGAAAGATCTGAGAGGACTGGTGGAGGGATAGCACTGCTCATAAGTGAGAGGATTCAAGTTGAAGAAATAAACTTGGCTATAGAAAGTGAGTTCAGGGAATTTCTTGTTGCTCGCATAAATACTGGGTCAGAGAGCATTATAATAACTGTTGTATACAACCCACCAAGGAACCAAAATAGGCTTGAAATTTATGAGGAAAGTCATATAGGTACTATTGAAGTCATAAACTCAGTTGTTAACATGGCGCGGGAGAAAAAATGTAGGATTTTGATTATGGGAGACTTTAATCATAAAGAGATAGATTGGATAAATCTTGACCCACACAGTGGTGAGGACTCATTTGGGGCAAGATTCCTAGATTGCGTACAAGGGAATTTCCTACACCAACATGTAATGGAACCAACAAGAGCCAGGGGTGGGGATGAGCCATCACTACTTGATCTGGTGTTCACAGATAATGTGTTGGATATTGAAAATATTGAGTATGAACCACCAATTGGAAAGAGTGACCACTGTGTGTTGTTGATGGAGTATATCATTGAAGACATTCTTCCTGAGAGTAGAGGCACTGAGGACATGAGGAGGAACTATCCGAAAGGAGATTACATCAAAATGAATGAGCTTTTTGCAGTTATTGACTGGAGAACCTTATTTTACAACAAATCTGTACAAGAAATGTATGACATCTTTTGTGAGAAATATGGGAAGATAGTAGATTGCTGCATACCTGTCACCAAAGTAGGTGTAATTCATGCCAGAGAGAAATGGTTCGATAATGGGTGTAAAAGAGCTAAGGAGTGGAGAGACAAATGCTGGAAAAGGTATAGGAGGAGAAAAAACATAAATGCCTGGCAAACCTACAAAAGAGCAAGAAATGACTACCTAAGTAAAAGGAGAGAGGCAGAGAGAGATTATGAGAGGGACATCACCAGGAAGGCTAAAGAAAATCCCAAGCTTTTCCACAGCTTTATCAGAGGAAAACTGAAGGTAAAAGAACAGGTTTTAAGGCTAAAGAGAGCGGATGGAAGCATCACTGAGACGGACGAAGAGATCTGCAAAGAATTGAACAAGGAGTTTCAGTCAGTATTTACAGTAGAAAATACCCCACCCCCTCAGATTGCAGTGATAGAAGCTCAAGGGCCGGTATTAGAGAACATCAACCTTACAGCCACAGAGGTATGCAAGGCACTGATGGATTTAGATGTTCATAAAGCTACAGGTCCTGATGACATATCCCCTCATGTGCTTAAAAAATGCGCAAACACAATATCAGTGGCACTAAGTATCATATTTAAGGAGTCACTGGAGTCGGGGGAGATTCCAAGATGCTGGAAACAAGCAAATGTGATACCTATCTTCAAAAAGGGAAGGAGGGATACGGCTCTGAACTATAGACCAGTTTCCTTGACCAGCATAGTTTGCAAAGTTATGGAGAAACTACTAAGGAAACATATCTCTCTTCACTTGGAATCCTTCAACTTTTTGTCAGTGAGGCAACATGGCTTCAGAGAAGGAAGATCAACAGTAACAAACTTATTAGAATTTTATGATGAGGTAAGCCAAATCTTACAGGAAAGAGAGGGCTGGGCAGATTGCATATTCCTAGACTTCCAGAAAGCGTTTGACACTGTTCCACATGGGAGACTTATTAGGAAGCTGCAATCAATGGCTAGAATAGGTGAAAATGTCTTGGAATGGATAAAAACTTACTTAGAAGGAAGGGAACAGAGGGTTAGAGTAAGACACTCAGTGTCTGAATGGAGAAGAGTTAGTAGTGGAGTTCCACAGGGTTCAGTTTTAGGGCCACTTTTGTTCCTTGTATATGTAAATGACCTACCAGAGTGTGTAAATTCATTCATGAATATGTTTGCAGATGATGCAAAGATTGTGAAGAAAGTAAAAAACGAGAACAATGGTAGAGAACTTCAGGAGGATCTAAATAATCTGCATGAGTGGTCAGAAAAGTGGCTAATGAAATTCAATACCTCAAAATGTAAGGTAATGAGAATGGGTACAAGTGAAAGAAGGCCCAAGCTTGACTACTCGGTGGCTGGAGTACAACCTCAAGAGACAGAAAATGAGAGAGATCTAGGAGTAAACATACTGGCAGATTTGTCTCCAGAAATACATATAAATGGCGTAGTAAGGGCAGCATATGCATTCTTATCAAATGTAAGGGTAGCCTTCAGGCACATGGACAAGGAAATGTTCAGAAATATTTATGTAACCTATGTGAGGCCAAAACTCGAATATGCAGCCCCCTTTTGGAATCCGCACTTGAAAAAGCACATAGCTAAGCTTGAAAAAGTTCAAAGACATGCCACGAAACTGGTGCCAGAAATACGCAATCTCGGTTATGATGAGAGGCTGAGGGAATTAGACTTGCCATCACTCGAAGCTAGAAGAGTAAGGGGGGATATGGTGACAGTCTTTAAATTCCTTCATGGTTATGATAGAGTGGATAGGGATCGATATTTCGATATGGCTGGCTCTAGAACTAGAGGTCATAGTTTGAAGCTTCGTAAGAAAACTTGTTTGCAGGATGTAAGGAAATACTTTTTCAGTGTAAGAGTAGTTGATAATTGGAATTCGCTAAGCGAGGAGGTAGTTAATGCTATCTCAATCCATAGTTTTAAAGACAGGTATGATAAGTATCACTAAGTCTAAAAATGGAACCGATCAAGAGACGGGAAGATACGAGCTTTGGGCTCTTTCCCGTAAACACAATTAGGTAATCACACACACACACACACACACACACACACACACACACACATATATATATATATATATATATATATATATATATATATATATATATATATATATATATATATATATATATATATATATAAGCACAAAATGTTAGCATACAGCACTAATGGTAACTAAGTCCATTAGTGAAACTCCCTATGCTTGAGAAAGGGTCCTGTTAGGACCCGAAATATATGTGCTCTTTCACTGATGGGATTGCTTACCATATATATATATATATATATATATATATATATATATATATATATATATATATATATATATATATATATATATATATATATATATGCGTGTGTGTGTGTGTGTGTGTGTGTGTGTGTGTAATTACCTAATTGTGATTACCTAATTGTGTTTACGGGAAAGAGCCCAAAGCTCGTATCTTCCCGTCTCCTCATCGGTTCCATTTTATACTTAGTGATACTTATCATACCTGTCCTTAAAACTATGGATTGAGATAGCATTAACTACCTCCTCGCTTAGCCAATTCCAATTATCAACTACTCTTACACTGAAAAAGTATTTCCTTACATCCTGCGAAGAAGTTTTCTTACGAAGCTTCAAACTATGACCTCTAGTTCTAGAGCCAGCCATATCAAAATATCGATCCCTATCCACTCTATCATAACCATGAATTCTTTATAACTTTTGATCATAGTTGTGCATCTCTCTCTCTCTCTCTCTCTCTCTCTCTCTCTCTCTCTCTCTCTCTCTCTCTCTCTCTCTCTCTCTCTCTCTCTCTCTCTCTCTCTCTCTCTCTCTCTCTCTCTCTCTCTCTCTCTCTCTCTCAATTTGGCAATTAAAGGGGCAAAACCTGTAGCAATATCGCGAGTGAACTAGAGTGAACTAGAAATCAGAAGAAGATAACAACAAACAGTTGACTGACACTCTGAATGAGTAAAATTTTATTTCACCGTTCTCTTCCGAGAGAGACGAGATTGCAGCTTGGAATGTCCAGATAAAGGAAAACATTGAACAGTTTAGAAAAAGAGTTTCCAGAGCTGAACACGGAACATGATGCCATTAAAACTTCCTTTGCATATGCAGTAAAGGAAAATGAGGCAGTAAAAAAGGCTGTGAGGGTGGTGGCACTGGAAAACGTGCAAGTGGTTGACTATAAAGAAACAGTAATAGAAAAAATGATAGAGGTTGTGATGGAAAGGGCAAATCCACTGATTAAACAGGCACTTCATAAAGAGAAGACAGTGGTAATCTTAAGCATAAGTGAATCCCAGGAGTCAACATGGCAGGAGAGACTTGAACAAAATAAAAATAGGGTTTTAGACCTGATAATTGGTAAATATCTTATGGAGGGAAAGGAAAGAACAACGAAAGTAACCTTTAAGAGAGAGGGCACATGTAGAGAAATACTGATGAGGCAAAAACCAAAATGACCTTCAAGAAAACAAAACAGTTTTCATTAGATTATACTGAATGCAGGAAATGATCGAAAGGATCAAAAACTTGTTGCAAGAGGCTAGAAGGATAATTGAGGGAAGAAATGAAGAAGAGAAGAAACAATTTTTTTTTCAGAGTTTTTCCAAACAAAGAGGGGATAAAGAAGATAATGATAGAAGATCAGGGATGGGGCTTCATTAAGATTGCATTGCACAAATGCTGATGGCGTAGCTGGTAAGGCAGTAGAATTAAAGGATAGGATTCGCAACAGTAACGCATACATAGAAGCGGTTACAGAGACTAAGTTAAGTGAGGACATAAACAGTGTCACATTTTTTCCAAAGGGCTTCAGAATATTAAGTGTTGGAAGATTTGAGAGGACTGGTGGAGGAATTGAACTGCTCATAAGTGAAAGATTTCAGGTTGAAGAAATAAACTTGCCTATAGAAATTGAGTTCAAGGAATTTCTTGTTGCTCGCATAAATACTGGGTCAGAGAAGATTATAATAACTGTTGTGTATAACCCACCAAGGAACCAACATAGGCTAGAAGATTATGAGGAAAGTCAGATAGGTACTATTGAAGTCATGAACTCATTTGTTAACATTGCATGGGAAAGAAAATGTAGGATTTTGATTATAGGGGATTTTAATCATAAAGGGATAGATCGGATAATCTTGACCCACACAGTCCTGAGGACTCATTCGGGGCAAAATTCGTAGATTCCATACAAGGTAATTTCCTACACCAACATGTACTGGAACCAATAAGGGCCAGGGGTGGGGATGGCCATCGCTGTTTGATCTAGTATTCACAGATAATGTGTTGGATATTGAAAAAATTGAGTATGAACCACCAATTGGAAAGAGTGACCACTGTGTGGTGTTGATGAAGTATATCATCGAAGATGTTTTGCCTGAAAGTAGAGGCAATGAGGACACGAGGAGGAACAATCCGAAAGGTGGTTGCATCAAAATGAATGAGCTTTTTGCAGTTATTGTCTGGAGGACATTATTTAATAACAAATCTGTACAAGAAATGTACGACATCTTTTGTTAGGAATATGGAATGATAGATTGTTGCATGCCTTCCACCAAAATAAGAGTTATTCATGCCAGAGAGAAATGGTTCAATAATGAGTGTAAGAGAGCTAAGGAGTGGCGGGAAAACATTCTGGAATAAGTGTAGGAGGAGATAAAGCATAACTGCCGGGCAGACTTATAAAAGAGGAAGAAATGATTACCTAAGTAAAAGAAGTGAGTTGGAGAGAGCCTATGAAAGGGATATCACCAGGGAGGCTAAAAAAAATCCTAAACATTACCACTGCTTTATCAGAGGAAAACTGAAGGTAAAAGAACATGTTTTAACGCTAAAGAGAGTGGATGGAAGCATCACTGAGACAGATGAATAGATTTGCGAAGAATTGAATAAGGAGTTACAGTCAGTATTTATAGCAGAAAATACTCCATTCCCTCAGATTGCAGAGATAGGAGCTCATGGGCCAGTATTAGAGCATCATCTTTTCATCCACAGAGGTATGCAAAGCGCTGATGGAGTTAGATGCCCATAAAGCTACAGGTCCTGATGATATATCCCCTTATGCACTTAAGAAATGTGCTAAATCAATATCAGTGGGACTAAGTATCATATTTGAAAAGTCGCTGGATTCAGGGGAGATTCCAAGATGTTGGAAACAAGCGAATATGGCACCTATCTAATCAAAGGGAAGGAGGGATACAGCACTATACTATAGACGTGTTTCCTTGACCAGCATAGTTTGGAAAGTTATGGAGAAACTACTAAAAAACACTTCTTTTCAGAGAAGGGAGATCAACAGTAACAAACTCATTAGAATTTTATGATGAGGTAATCCGAATCTTACAGGAAAGAGAGGGCTGGGCAGATTGCTTCTTCTTAGACTTCCAGAAAAAAAATTGACGTGGTCCCACACGGGAGACATATTAAGAAGCTCTAAACAATGGTGTGAATAGGTGAAAATGCCTTGGAATGGATAAAAACTTACTTAGAAGGAAGGGAACAGAGAGTTAGAGTAAGACACTCAGTGTCTGAATGAAAAAGAATTAGTAGTGGAGTTCCACAGGGTTCAGTTTTAGGGCCACTTTTGTTTCTTGTATATGTAAATGACCTACCAGAATCTGTAAATTAATTCATGAATATGTTTGCAAATGACTGAAAGATTGTGAAGAGAGTAAGACACGAGACCAATGGTAAAGAATTTCAGGAAGACCTAAATATCTGCTTGAGTGGTCAGAGAAGTGGCTAATGAAATTCAATACTTCTATATGTAAAGTAATGGGAATGGGTACAAGTACAAGAAGGCCCAAGCTTGACTACTCATTGGCATAAGCAGAAGTTCAGGAGACAGACAATGAGAGAGAGCTAGGAGTAAACATACTGGCCGATTTGTCTCCAAAAATACATATAAATGGTATAGTAAGGGCAGCACATGCTCTTTTTTTTTTAACAAATATAAGGGTAGCCTTCAGGCACATGGACAAGGAAATGTTCAGAAATATTTATGTAACGTATATGAGGCCAAGGCTTGAATATGCAACCCCCTTTTGGAATCCACACTCGAAAAAGCACCTAGTTTAGCTGAAAAAATTCAAAGACACGCCACGAAGCTGGTGCCAGAAATATGCAATCTCAGTTGTAGGGAGAGGCTGAGTGAATTTAATTTCCCATCTCTCGAAGCTGGGAGAATGAGGGAAATATGGTGACGGTTTTTAAATTCCTTCAAGGTTATGACAAAGTGGATGAGGATCGATATTTTGATATGGCTGGCAGTAGAACTAGAGGTCATAGTTGAGTCTTCGTAAGAAAACATCTTTGCAGGATGTAAGAAAGTACTTTTTTCGTGTAAGAGTAGTTGATAATTGGAATTTGCTAGGCGAGGAGGTAGTTAATGTTAACTCAATCCATAGTTTTAAGGACAAGTATGATAAGCATCATTAAGTACACAATGGAACCGACTAATATACGGGAAGTTACAATCTTGGGGATTTTTCTCGTAAATGCAATTAGGAAATTACATACGGACGTGCAAGCACATGCATACAAACAGTAACATATAAAAACTTGCTTACATACTTATGCATTTTTTATAAACATATATACCTACATTCACTCATGCAACCCTATATCCATACATATTTGCATGCATACATACATATATAATTTTCTTGTAAGAAAAATATGTGTTTCAGCCAGTATATGCACAATGGAATTCTTTCATAATGCACTTCATATGCAAGCGTTACAAAATATAGAATATTTTCTTCTTTGTGCAGAGTCTTGAAGATATTTCATCTGTGATATAAAAATCTGAATTGCTTATGCCCCGTCATCACCGGGACTGTTTCCTAGCCCATCAGATATTATAAATGACGTTATTGTTTCTTCGGTATATTTCTTCAATCAAGGAAAGCTTATGGCGACCAGTGGGGGGGGGGGGTTTAATACCATTAACATCAGAAGCAGTACCAGCTTCAAAAGAAAAAAGAAAAAGAAATCGTATTTGTTGAAGAATATGTGTATTGGTTATGAAGATGGATGTAATTGTCATTTCAAGTCTGTAATATATATATATATATATATATATATATATATATATATATATATATATATATATATATATATATATATATATATATATATATATATATATATATATATATATATATATATATATATATATATATATATTCGTAATGGAAGATGAGTATGTGTATAGTTTATGAAAGATGGTTATAATTTTATAAAGTAAATAATATATATATATATATATATATATATATATATATATATATATATATATATATATATATATATATATATATATATATATATATATATATATATATATATATATATATATATATATATAGCAGTGAGAATATATTCAAGGAATAGTTTCAGAGTAAAAAGAGCAGTCACTATGTAAGAAAAAATGATATTACATCGTTGTGCTTAAGTTATGGTACTTGCGAGGATGTAAAGTAGGCCGCCAAAGTCTCATGCATGAAACACTTCTGTCCTCGTGAGTTTAATCGCACTTGCTAAATTTTCTATTCATACGCAAACTTTATCTTGATATATTTTATGAATCTTTAATCTTATCCTTCTTCCCTCCTTCAGTGCCTCCCTATCACTATGAGTTCCTCTTTTCTTTCCTCTCGCCCTCACTTGTATAGTCAGTTTGTATTCTCATATAGACTCAGTGGTCAGTTTATATGGATTGATATCTATCTTAATCCCGTTTGAGAGAATGTCATACTCAGAAGACTTTGCTAGAGGACCTCGTCACTTGTATCTTATGTGTGTAGTGTGTGACTGACCCCTCCTCCTAGCTCTTCATCCCAAGAGGAATTTGCGTTGTAGCTGAAATCTCTGTTCTACCTTCCCATCTTCTCTACTTCCTCTACTTTCCTGCTCCCTATTATTGGTATCCACATCATAGAAAGCCATTCCTGACCGAAATTCGTGAAAGGAAAACAGAATAGTATTATGGAGCTACAGTTTGACATCCAGTACTTGTAACAGTAGTAATATGGCCTTACAAAAGTTTTATAGTAGAAATATTTAAAAAGTTTAAACAAAAAGGTCAAGATAAGAGAACAAAAAATCTACCCTCATTGGGTCTGAGCACGAAGAAAACATAGAGAGAAACAGAGTTGGGGAGTATTGTGACTTGTCATGTGATGGGAAAATAAGATATGTGCAACGAATATCCAAGAATATTCAGTGTTGATGTAGGTGTCGTAAGAAAAGTTTAAGAAAGTCAAGTGTTGTAACACTAGATTCACCATCTATTATCTTAGCTGTAGGATGTGTTGTGACCACTAGATATATTGTTTTGCCTTTAGGCCTCTCACATAGACGCCAAGAGCCGGTAGAGGTCAAAGTTGCCTCAACCTAAAAACCACCCACAAGGGAGGAGAGCATAAACAGAGCGTCAGTTGGAAGTTAGACCTTGCTGTGGGCAGACTTACGATCTATATAAAAGTTTCCCCCTTAGGGGGCGGGGAACTGTGACTGAGAGTAGTGGGGAGCTTTGAAATGTAAACTAAGGATAAATAAATAAATACTGTTAAATGAGAGATACATATCTGTTATCACCGACCTCGATACCGGTAATAATTTAAGAACTATAAGACAACATAATGTTATTCAGATTTATCTTATATGAAGAAGTGCAATACGTCATAGGCATAGAAAGAGAACCATAACTGAAGGAAGACTTAACACTGAACTGTCTTGGACAGTCTAGTTAAGTCCTCAAGACCCTTTACCTGTAGTATCGCAATGGGCGTTTGCTGCCATGGGCCATCCTATTACATGGCACTGGTTTATTTTAACAATAAATAAATTATATAAAGAAGTAAATAATAATAATAATAATAATAATGATAATAATAATAATAATAATAATAATATTTTCATAATCATAATGTAAGCAAAAACAAAAAATGTGTTACTAAAACCAAATGATTGAACTTTTGAGAAGGTAAGTAAAGTAAACCATGATCTATCTAGCCGCCTATAGACGGCAAGAAAATGAATGTTTTGCATGAAACAACTGCGCTGTTAACTGGTGATTAAGATTTTCTTTTTTTTAAACAATTAAAGAGGAATAACTTAACCACTTACCAATGCTGTCACCAACAGCAAACAAAAGCCCAGATTCTTTTATTGCATGTCTAGCGTATTCTACAATTTCCGGTTTCACAACCCTTTATCTCGTAAAAAAAAAAAAAACTAACGCTCTCTCCAGATAGATGATATAACTGTGATTAGAAAATGAAGAGAGCTTGGGAGAAACTGCAGTATTTACTTTTTTTTATTTAGTGTTCATAACAAAACGGGGTTATTTCATTATTTTCCGGAATGCATGAAAGTGGTGTGGTCTGCTTTATATAATAATTCGCATTTGTCTGTTATACAATTATAGTGTTGTAGTGCTGAGTTACGAGTACCTTTGAAGTGCTATTGTCGCATGACATCAATCGTGCTGAAGCCAGAATCTGAAACTTGTAACAAATCTTGAGGGGTAACGGTCGAGGGCACAGATATTTTATTACATTCCCTCACTTTTATTGAGTTTTGGGTGCAGACCATGTTTTCCCTTGGGACCACCAAGATTTATGGCTAGGCACCTGGAACTAACCCCCGGCACCATGCACCCCCAAGAGGCCTAAAGGATAAGGGACCCTCGGTCCCTTATAACACCACAAGTCGTGAAGAGAAACGTGAGAGGCTAGAAGTCAAGGGTGAAATAGAATACTCTCCCAATTGTTTTCTGCGGTACGGCCAATGTTTGTAGAAAGTGTCAAGGAGATATATGACCGGACCCATGAGACTTAGCATCCGGCATCAAGTACCTGAAGAGGGTGGGAAAGGCCAAGAAGTTAGCCATTTCCTAAACCACAAGAAACACAAACATTTGACCCGTACGTATGTACATGCCCTGGAGAGATACCCAATAGCCACGCTCTGACCTGGAACTTTTCCGTTCTATAGGCATGTTGAAATATCTCCTCCCCGAAATAGGTGGGACTCCACTTCGAACCTGGCGTTGATTTGCAGGACTGGATGTCACTTGAGTTCATTGGCAGGATTGGATGTCAAGCCATGCCCTGCCCCTGGGGTATTTCAAGAACCACCCAGGGCAGACGCAGTTAGTTAGAACTTTGCCCGGGGCACGAATAGATCAAAGATTGTGATAGTCATAGGGAGGGGGGGCATTGAGGCGTCGAAGATGTTGTACTCTAGAATAAATTAAGATAAAGGAACCACTGCTTGTCCATTCTTACCTTGCACCCTTCTGGTACTAATATTAAAGTAGTGAGAAGAATTCATTACGACAACTGGTGACACGTGATGGAATGGTAATTAACTTTACGACAACTGGTAACAAGCGGTGAGATAACCCAGTCATCTTACAAATTGGTGAAATCAGAAGGAATAGTGCAAAATCACTACGACAACTTGGTGGCAGCGCAGTACGGATCACACCCCTGGAAAAAAGTACGAAGAGACTCTCATATCAGAAGAAACCAGTGCGAAGAAAAGAAAATAAGAATGGCAAAAGCAGAAATCCAACATCTCCCAATTCAAGAAATGAGTGACGAAGCCAAACACCGGAGAATTCTCGAACTGGAGGAGCACGTGCGGCGCCTACAAACTCCTGCCGACGCCGCTCCGTCGAGAAGGAACTTGGTCAACGCCGACAGAGAAACTGACGCCTCAAACATCGACGAACAGCCTGCCGCTCCGAGCCCCGTGGTGACACAGGGAACGCAGCAGGACAAGCCCCCACCCCGTGCCCTGGTTGTAAAGGAGCCTCGAGTCAAAAATTCACCTTTATACCTCGATGGCGCAAATGTAAAAGACCTCGAATGTCCGTCCATAATTCCCGCGACCGACTTCCTGAAATACTTGGGTCTGCGGATGAGAAGTGACGAGTGGTCAAACAGAGAATATTATGAAACTTTTAAGGAACTATTCCTAAGATATTTCTTAGTAAGCCGATGTGTGACCGGAGCATTGAGTGAAAATGCTCATTACAAGAAGTATAAGTTGCCGGATCCGACCAAGAAGATGGTGATTCGTCGATTTTACTCGAGAGAAGAAAGAGAACCCCCTCCTTCCTTACCTTCTGCCGTGAAGTTCTTCAGGACCTCCTCCTTAAAATAGCTAAGTACTTGTGATCTGTATCCAGTGAGTAATGGGACAATTAGTAAAAGAAATTGAGGTCGGTGGACGCCGCCATTTTATCTTGTAGTTATGCTTTGACTCAGCCAACCCGCCTATGAGGGGTGTGGCGCCTAATAAGTTGATAAAAGTAGAATTTCTGTACCCATCACTAACATGGATAATTTGTACTAATAGCTATAAGCAGTAATAAACTCCATTTTTTGTTATAATTTGAGTAATATAAAGAAATTGCGTTGGAAGTGTGTTCCATTTATTTGTATTAATGCTTAGATTGAATTTTAAGAACGCGAATGTATCGATTTTTAATTGACAAATTTAATGCACGTGAAATCACTATTACGGTATATTAATTTCTTAAGTGTAAGAATCATTGTGAGTAATATACTTGAATCTGCTTTTAAGGTTTTACTTAGAACACGTGTGATTTCCGAGAAAGGAATGCGGAAGTGACCAATCGATCTCCCAACCTCGTTATTATAACTATGTAGTAATTGTACTGATCTTTGATATTTAAAGTACGTGTAAAATAATTTTTATTTTAATTTCTTAAAGCGAAAGAAGTCGAGTGTTAAGATTACGCCTGTTTTTAAGGTTTTTCTTTTTTTGTTTGTTTTTTCTCCGCGGGAGTAATGTTTTAGCGAAAGAAAGACATAAATGACAGTTCGTTCTTTTAATGTTGTTATGATGAAGAAATTAATATTGCGATACGTGTGTGGCATGTTTTTTTGAAGAATAAGAAATTTTGTGATATTATTTAGAGATGAGTTTATTTCACGCTATGCAGGTGAAAGTAAGAGTAAATTAGAGGAATTTGTGCTGTCCTAGAATAGGGAAGGTTTTTCAGTGTCACCCAAACGTAGCTTCAAGGGAGTAGAATGTTTGTTTGTTCGTTAGAATGGGACTTAGGACTGGAGAGGCAGTCTTGTGACCGCGCGGCCCAACCGAGATTTCACCTTTACTCTCCTTCAGAGAGACCGGGAAAGGGAAACTAACGTTGTAAATAAAAGGGAATTTCACAGACAGAAAGGGGATGATGGTCTTGAAAGTGATATAGCGAATGTGATAGCGAATGAGTATGAATGACTGGGGGTATAATGGGGGGTTGCTCTAGGGGGTGAAATCGCGGAAAGCACCGATAGGAAACATGATTGGGGTCTCTCTACGGGGATCGTTCCCCTGCTCCGCCGGGTCCTTCTGCATGCCATATCAGAGTATTTTTATGGGAGGTGATGCGCTGTTGCAATATCTATTGAGGGATATTTTTGAGAAAATGATTCTCTACCTGCCCAGATATGGTTGAGATGCCAAGTTTGTTTTATTTTTGTTTTGTCCCCTACTCCGCCAATGAGATTATTTTTCGATTTCCGAGAGATTCCAAGATAGATATTACGTGATAAAGGACGTGAATCTATGAATGACTCTTTATTTTCTTTGCTAGCTGCAGTATATACATTATTTGTCTGAAGAGATATGTTAGATTGATAAAATAAAACTGCGAGTTTTAGCCATGATAATGTTTATCAAAATTATTTCAGCTTGGTCATAAAGAAAGAGTGAGAGCTGACATGAAATGACAACAAGAATGTTACACAGCCGTTTCCCGTATTTGAGAGAGCCGAAGTTGATCCAGAAGCCAAAAGAACAGGGGAGAAAACAGCGCCCACATGCGCACCCACGTAAAAGCAAACAGTCAGAACAGTTATAAGTCGAACTTCTCCCTGTTCTGGAGGAAATTCTGTAGTATAGTAATTCAAATAAGTCAAATTCAAGATAGTAAAAGAATATATATATTTTCTGTTTGGATTGTTCATGTACAACTCCTTACGAGATTTTGAAACTTAAGCAAAATGCATTCTTTACTGTTGCTAATGAAATATACTTTTTGTTTTATTATTGCATACACAGAGACAGACTTTGTATATTCTTTGACACCCGTTTTTGTTATATAGTTTTTTGTATTGAAGAAATCTTTAAAATCTTAATTAAAGAGTTTTGAAAAGATTATCTAGAAATAATTATTGTTAATTACTATCACTGTCATGAATTTAAAATTATAATTGAGCTAATTAAGATAATTAAGATTCTCAGACTTTATATGTAAAATACTTAGTTCAATAAATATTACGAGAGAGGAGGTAATAAAAGAAATAGATAAATTAAAGGCTCATAAATATCCGGGACCTGATGGAATATATGCTAGAATATTAAAGGAATGCAAGTAAGAGCTTAGTTGTCCACTAACTGCATTATTTAATAATTCAATAAAATTAGGATCGGTACCCATGGAGTGGAAATTGGCAGATGTGGTACCAATATTTAAAAAAGAAGAACGAGTTAAAAAGAATAATTATAGGCCGGTAAGTTTAACGTCAACAGTGGGTAAGATTCTAGAATCCATAATTGCAAATAAAATAAGGGCACATCTAGAATTACACAGACTGATAAAACTTTCACAACACGGGTTTCTTAAGGGTTTTTCGTGCCTTACAAACTTACTGTCTTTTTATTCAGAAGTTTACGAGGCAGTAGATTGTGGCAAAGAATATGATACAATATATCTAGATTTTAGCAAAGCTTTTGATAGAGTTCCTCACAAAAGATTAGTTAAAAAGCTGGAAGCTCATGGTATAGGAGGAGCTGTTCTCAGATGGATCAAACAATGGTTAAAAGACAGAAAATAGAGGGTTTGCATAAATGGAGAGAAATCAGAGTGGGGCTCGGTTACTAGCGGGGTACCACAAGGCTTGGTACTGGGTCCCCTATTATTCATCGTATATCTAAATGATCTGGATTCGGATATCAGTAGTAACCTAAGTAAATTCGCAGACGACACTAAAATAGGTAGAACTATAAATGGAAAAGAAGACATTCATGCTTTACAGGAAGATCTAAATAGATTATCTGAATGGTCGGACAAATGGCAAATGGAATTTAATGATGAAAAATGTAAAGTAGTTAAAATGGGTACTATAAAAGACAATACTAGTTATAAGCTAAATAACCATGAAATCATGAGTTTTCAGTGTGAAAGGGATTTGGGAGTTCTTGTGAGTAGTAGTCTTAAGCCAAGAGAGCAATGCACAGCAGTCAGAAATAAAGCAAACAGAATTTTAGGATTTATCTCAAGAAGCGTTAGCAATAGGACGGAAAAAGTTATTTTGCAGCTCTATCTTGCATTAGTTAGGCCCCATTTAGATTATGCTGTGCAATTCTGGTCACCCTATTATAGAATGGAAATTGATTCCTTGGAGAGAGTGCAGCGAAGAATGACCAAGATGATACACAATATCAGAAATCTACCATATCAGGACAGATTAAAAAAACTTAATCTACATTCTCTAGAGAGGCGAAGAGTTAGGGGGGATATGATTGAAGTGTATAAATGGTTTAAAGGGATTAACAAGGGAGATATTAATAAAGTTTAAAAAATTCATGATCAAACCAGAACTCGTAATAATGGATTTAAGCTTGATAAATTTAGGTTCAGAAGGGAAATTGGTAAAAATTGGTTTGGTAATAGAGTAGCTGATGTATGGAACAAGCTTCCTAGTAGGATAGTAAATGCCAATACCTTAGACACCTTCAAATGTAGATTAGATAGACATATGACAGAGGTAGGGTGGGTATGAATAGGTTAGTGCTTATTAGAAAAATCATAAACAGAAAAATAGAATAAATAAGTAGAGTAGAATAGAATAGGTTAGACATGCTGAAAATACAATTCATAAATGGAGCTGCCTCGTGTGTGCCAGTAGGCATGTTGCAGTGTCCTCTATTCTTATGTTCTTATGTTCTTATGTTTTAAGTTTAAAAATTAATGACACTTAAGTCCTTTTTAAGAAGTTGTTAAGAAAAAGATATTTGTACTTTTGTTGATAGTAGTAGAGATACTGTCACATATGATTGTAATATTTTGCTTTCATTTCATCAGAGATATGTTGCCTTTTAGAGTGTGTGTGCTTCGACTCAACCCTCTGATTTATAGCAAGAAAAAGATTGTCATTATAGACAAGGATGTGTATGCTGTTACAGTAAAGTCCTTAGCAATATTAAACAGAAAGGAATGGATTTATGCTTCGACATTTCTGCAGTTGTACACTAAGTTCTTTTTGCTTTTGTTTTTTGTTAATGGGGAATAAGAATAGCCCTCTGACAATAAACGTAAAACTCTATCGATAGTCATTGCTAACGTTTGTTCACTTTCAGTTGTTTATTTATTCTTTTATTATGTAGAGATACTCTGCGATGATTTATTTTTTTTTTCAGTACATTTAAAGGAAGGAGGCCCGTCTCATCTGACACGTGGGTGGATACCGCAACGTATTTCTAGGTCGCCCCGTCTCTCTCTCTCTCTCTCTCTCTCTCTCTCTCTCTCTCTCTCTCTCTCTCTCTCTCTCTCTCTCTCTCTCTCTCTCTCTCTCTCTCTCTCTCTCCTCTGAGACTGACATGAGCTTCTTCCGATACTACAAGAATGTTGCCGTCAATGATTTTTTTTTTTCCAGCGAAGCTAGGCGATAATGGTGCCTACATTTTATTGCAGTCAATAGATTGTTGCATGCTGTTATTGCATAAATACTGATAAGACATTGGTAGTACCGCCATTTGCATAAATATTTTTGCCACAGGTCGCAACTGTTTAGAGAATAGATAGAACTCCCATTGACAAATTGTGGAGCCAGCAAGTTGCCACTTATGCTCTATATATATATATATATACATAGATTATGACAGCAGGAATTTGAATAGTGAAAGAGACTGTGTTAGAATGAGCATTACTATGAAATATAAGTACAGAACTCTGTTCTTACTTCTTAATGCCAGTCTCCATTATATATATTGATATTTCTGATTTAGTATTTTTATTTTTATTGTTTATTATTCTTATTTTGATCATGATTATTAGTAATGTTATTATGTTGACTGATATTGTTGCTATCTCAATGACCTTTTGCTAATTATTATTTTTGAAATACAATCAGCAGTAACCTGATGATTTGTATCTTTTATCTGAATTCATACTTGATGTTATTGTAGCCACTGCTAATAAGAATATTTCTTTAGTGGCTTTTCTCAGTATTTAGTGATTGTTCTTTTTGATGTCTATAGTAGAGTAATGCTATGTAGCAGTTTCTCAGCTAAGCCCTAAGTATCTTGGAGTAATAATCTAGTTGTGTAGACACATACCTTCCATTACCACCCTATTTCTAGGCAGCCCCGACCTGCAAGTTCTAAAAGTCTTTAGATTTTGTCCTCTCAAACAAGTCCCTGTTGCCCATTGAATAGAGATTGCAATCACTTGCAGTTGCAGGGGAGGCAAAGTATAGCCTCCGAGTACCAACTTATGGCCATTGTTGGTACCCTGAAGTCATAGGGAACCTTTCTTACAACTGTAGTAGTGACATAGGTTCAAATTTCCATCCCGAGGTCTGCTTCAAAGGTACATGTGTATGCAGTACTGAAGAGAATCGTGCTGACGTTGCAGGTCTCCTACAGGGTGGTTTTAGTCAAGATCGGCCCGAGGGTAGGACGAAAAAGCCAGGCTGGAGGGATTTGGAAGGTGCATCGATCGCTTCCTCTTTGTCTTGCCTATCTTAGAAAGAAGATAATTTATGGTAGTGTACGAACCTGGGCCTGCAGCGAAGACGGCGGGGGAGTGAAAAAATGAGGAGACAGAGAACCGTTTTATAACGCCTAGCAAGAATTTCATGAGCAAGGGAAAGAGAAAACAAAAGTCTTTAATATCTTAATAATACGTAAAAAAAGCCATGTAAACGAATTGATGAAATCCCAGAAAAAAAGGGGGGTAATTCCCATACATGTCCTAACTGTAGTGAAAAGAGAGAGAGAAAAAAAAGAGAGAAGTTTTTTTAAATATCTGAATAATACCTTTAGAAGCCACGTACACGCATTGATGGGATTCAAACAGACAGAAAGAAAAAAATCCCTATGCATGTCCAAACCTTAGTGAAGAGAGAAAGAAGGGTATTTAAAATCCCTTGTTAGTTGTTGGAAAGAACAACCCACGCTTTAGAACTGAAAGAAAAAAATGGGAAAGAAAAGGTCCCCACCGTCTTTAACCACTGTGTTAAAAGACCAATTCTTTTATTATTTGTTTTACCTAGTTTTAAGATAATTTTAAGCGACAACTCAGAGACTCCTTTAAATATAGTTTTTGAATAAGTGCCTTTGATAAATTGTATGATTTGCACCAATAGTAACAAGTAGTCTTCTGCCTAAATAATATCATTGTTTTGCTTTAGCATTATCATTGTTTGAATCATGATTTAATCTTTGTGTTTATTAAGTTCTCATATCAGTTTGTCTCTGAATAGGAATTGCACATTGGAATGATGAATGTTTTCTGGCTTTTCACATCGTAACCAAAATTTTGTTTCAGGAGTAGTTTTTTAAGGCCTAATTTTAAGACAAATCAATGCCCCATAGTAACGATAGGAATTTACCATTTATGGTATTGTCTATCACATTTTAAATGTTTGTACATACTAATGTTCTACATGATTTATATTTTTACTGTAGCTAACCAACTTTTGTAAATCTTTTGAAAAAGGAGAGAAGTAGACACAGTAACGTCATGATCTAAACTAACTGGTGATCTTAATTAGTGTTTGATAATGATTAGTTACACACTGAAGTCCTAATGATTAAGGTTAAATTTATTTGTTAAATATAGGAATTCTAAGAAAATAGCTTAAATAATTCGACCCCATTTCTATTGTAAACTAATGTTAGCTAGGATATGTCCAAGAGCTCTCGAAAAATTAGCCCATGCTTCGACTGAAATAAGAGATATTTCAGTTTTGGTTGGGAGGGGTGTCGCATGACATCAATCGTGCTGAAGCCAGAATCTGAAACTTGTAACGAATCTTGAGGGGTAACGGTCGAAGGCACAGATATTTTATTACATTCCCTCACTTTTATTGAGTTTTGGGTGCAGACCATGTTTTCCCTTGGGACCACCAAGATTTATGGCTAGGCACCTGGAACTAACCCCCGGCACCATGCACCCCCAAGAGGCCTAAAGGATAAGGGACCCTCGGTCCCTTATAACACCACAAGTCGTGAAGAGAAACGTGAGAGGCTAGAAGTCAAGGGTGAAATAGAATACTCTCCCAATTGTTTTCTGCGGTACGGCCAATGTTTGTAGAAAGTGTCAAGGAGATATATGACCGGACCCATGAGACTTAGCATCCGGCATCGAGTACCTGAAGAGGGTGGGAAAGGCCAAGAAGTTAGCCATTTCCTAAACCACAAGAAACACAAACATTTGACCCGTACGTATGTACATGCCCTGGAGAGATACCCAATAGCCACGCTCTGACCTGGAACTTTTCCGATCTATAGGCTTGTTGAAATAGCTCCTCCCCGAAATAGGAGGGACTCCACTTCGAACCTGGTGTTGATTTGCAGGACTGGATGTCACTTGAGTTCATTGGCAGGATTGGATGTCAAGCCACGCCCTGCCCCTGGGGTATTTCAAGAACCACACAGGGCAGACACAGTTAGTTAGAACTTTGCCCGGGGCACGAATAGATCATAGATTGTGATAGTCATAGGGAGGGGGGGCATTGAGGCGTCGAAGATGTTGTACTCTAGAATAAATTAAGATAAAGGAACCACTGCTTGTCCATTCTTACCTTGCACCCTTCTGGTACTAATATTAACGTAGTGAGAAGAATTCATTACGACAACTGGTGACACGTGATGGAATGGTAATTAACTTTACGACAACTGGTAACAAGCGGTGAGATAACCCAGTCATCTTACAAATTGGTGAAATCAGAAGGAATAGTGCAAAATCACTACGACACTATATTTGTGTAATTTTGCTGATTTATATGTTATAAAGCATATCCTTTTATCTTGCAAGCATTGCTGAATCATTTAAAATAATAATAATAATTCAACATAAGGAGCAAAGCTACTCCCAAAGGGAAATGGATATAAATTTTGTAGAAGATATATGCAAACTTTAAGTTAATAAAACGAAGAGATTCTCCTGTCGTGTGACACGTTGTCTCTCTGTATGTAAGTGGCACCTCTGCATTGATACATATACCCTAAGAACGTGATGGTAATAGAAATATAAGAAAATTATTTTCTCTTTCTTTACCACAAATCTTATGATCAAGGCGATTGGCACTCCACAACCTTTTCCTCGCAGCTGTTACATTAGGATAGATCTTAGGATAGTCTCGTAAATCCTTAATTTTTTCTTTTCCGATACGGATCTGCTTGAGGAGTGACATTAAACTGAACATGCATCGGTTAGCGACTCCAATTTTTTTTTCATTTATATCCTCATTCATTTACCCTCTTTTGCAATTGTCAGCCCAAGATATCTGGGCCTCTACCACTTTAATTAACATTTCTTCAATGTTGACATTTCCATCCATTACCGTTCATCTAGCTATCTCCATTATTTTTGTTTATCCTCATTTATTCTCAGCTCTACTCTGTCTGTAACTTCACTGAAAATACATATTAACCTTTCATTATCTCTCAAATCCTCTGTTATTATGTCATTGGCATCTGTATAACTTATGAAGGTGACCGTCACTTCTCTAAACCTTATCCCCTCGGGCCTGTTTGTGATTGATCTTTTCACTTTTCCTATCATGGCACTAAACAAGAGGGGAGATAGTGTACATCTCTGTTTCAAACCTGTTTTAATCTCTACTAGCACTGAGACTTTTTGCCATACTTAACACAGCTATTCATATTTTATACATACATATACACATGCCGCATTCCCCTTGTAAGGGGAGTGGACGAGCCAAGAAACGCACATTCACCACGATGTACACACACACACCTCAACCACTCCTCTCAGCTCTTTGGGGATTGTATATTTTCTTTTAATGTATGAGGAAGGTTGTAATTTAAAAACTTCCTCAGTTTCTTTCACGTGTTGACAAATTGTGTATGCCCTGACAGTTTCGTGGCTGTTTTAGTCACGTGAGTGTATATTTTATTAAATATATAAGAGATTTGATAACACTTGCAAAGACTCTTTAGTGAGTCCCATTGACAAAGAAGTATGGTCTTACTATTGTGCTCTGCTGAGATAGGAATGGTGACAACGAAGGATCATTAAATGACCCTGACAAGTTTATCTGGTTTACCCATTTCCCTCAGAATGGTCCACCTTTACTGTCGGTGTGTGCTGTCATATGCCTGCTTTAAATCAACAAACATTTGCACTTGGTATCTATTGTACTCACAGAGTTCATCAATTACCTGACATATGTTCAATAAGTGGTCAATTGTTGATCTTCCTTTCCTGAACCCAGCTTGATATTCCTTAGGACTTAGGATGGGATGGGATAGGAGAGGAAAGAGGAGAGGGGATTAAGGATATAAGGGAATTGGAGGGAAAAGCACGAAAACTGAATAAAGTAAGAGACAAAAAGAGAGGGGCAAACCCTCGTGCTAAGTTGATCAAAATGATGTTCTTGGCTTAATGATTCATTTTGTCGTAGATGATTGCTGTTAAACTTTTTTTAAGTAGTGACAAGTGTATTTTTCCTCCTATAATTCCTACATAATTGTTACCAACGCTGTTATTCTTCTTCTTCTTCTTGCTATGATAATAATGATGATAATATTAATTATGTTATTATTATTATTATTGTTATTGTTGTTTTTGATGTTATTTTTACTGTTGTGTATAGCTGTTCACATTCATTTTCTGTATTGATATTACTGCGGACATTATACTTGTGTGACCCTTTTTGGGAAGATTGTTAGAAGTGTCCTGCAGTAAGAGTGATTTTGGGCAAAATGTTCTTCTTATTCAAGAGACTAGATAGGGTTTCCCTCTTAATTGCCTTTGCCTCTCATATTATTCACCTGACTTCTCATGCACCATTGTCCAGTGTTGACATTTCATTGTTTAATGATTTCCATATTTTTAAAATATCCGTTTTCGCCCATTAAATTAGAGTATGATCTGCTGTGCCCTCTGAAGTATTTTATACTGTAGGTTCCACTCTGAAGTATATTATACTATAGGTTCCATTTCTCGAAAGATATTCGAACAGTAGCTGAATTCCATGTAATGTCTCTATAAATCCTGTCAGTAACCTCTGTTGACGAAGCAATAGGCTGTCCTTTCGAAACCATATCCTGTTCCTCAGCTCCTCTGCATTAGTCTACGATTAGTCTTAGAAGTATGGCAGTTGGATTATACTTTGGTGAATATATTCTCATACCCGTTTCCTCTGAATAATGGAGTTTAAATTGTTATGCTAGAATCAAGCTCTGTGATATTTTTTATTTATTATTCATTTATTTACCATGTGATTCCAGATTTTTGTTTTCCAAGTCTACTTTTTCTCAGTATGATACTCCCTCTACTCATCCTTCCGCATCCAGTCGATACTGATTATCCATTATTAATGGGAATATTTCGTTATTGGTCATGACAGATATTGTGGTATTTATCATTGTTTTCAAGGAATCTTGAAGATTGGAAGCAGTAGTTCGACACGGTATTAGCTATTAACGCCTTCAGCTATGGTAAACTGCCATAGGTATGACGAAAAGCATCTTATGATATATCATGTCCCTTTTCCTATACTCAACCTTGAATATGGTGAAGGGGATTGCTAGCCTTGGCAAATAAGGTAAATACATTATTATGGGCCAGTGTTATGTTCAGTTTATAAAATTAAGCTCCCTTTTTCATCTGAAATCTAGAATTAGTTCGTCGGCAAATGCCACAGCTGACCTTCGCAACAGAATGAGGTCAGTATGTTGTACTTTTTGCAACAAAGTAATAACTTCATATCCGCCATTTTTCTCGTTATCGACTCAAAACATACAAAGAGTCAAGATGGCCATTCCATGATTCGGTTGTTACTTTATAATCTGAAAAGGAATTTTCATATAATATATGGTGTCGTGTCCACAGGAAACATATTATCCTTAGTCTAGGTGAAACAGATCTCCGAAATACATTGGAGATTGATTTTTATGTACCTAGGAAAAGAATTTCGGTGAAATTTTTTATTCTAATGATAATAATAATAATAATAATAATAATAATAATAATAATAATAATAATAATAATAATAATAATAATAATAATAATGATAATAATAATAATAATAATAATAATAATAATAATAATAATAATAATTATTATTATTATTATTATTATTATTATTATTATTATTATTATTATTATTATTATTATTTGATACCGTATGTAAAGGAATAAATAAAGTAGTTCCAATTGAAATAAAGGAAATGAAATAGAAGGGTTACAACATACACCGTGCTCAGCTTGCCCCCTTTCTGTCTTGTTTTCCGGAGAGAGAGAGAGAGGTATAATAATATAATAATAATAAATCTTTATTTCCAACGTACATTGGGTATTCAAATAAGATGCATATATATTCCAGATAGACATCTGTGGTGTACGATATAGACATACTAAAACAAACAAATCATAAAGATGGGTGTACTATTAAAATTTACAAGTAAAATCTTCCTTTAAGAGTAACTTCTTAAGATTATATTTAAAAGTATACACTGAACCAGCATTTTTTAGTTCTCTGGGAAGCTGATTATATAAATGAGGTCCACGAATGTTTATATCTCTTGAGCCAATATCAGTTTTAGACCTTCGTACTAATAAATCTTCCTCTTGACGGGTAGTTAACCCGGTAACTGAGCTTACTGTAGAAAAATTATACAAGCAATCAGGAAGATTGTTTCTTAGTATATTAAAAACAAAGGTACATATATCAAAAACATATTTATCTCTAATCTTTATCCATTCTAGATCTTTTAAAACAGGAGAGATGTGCTCGTATTTTCTTACATTGCCAACAGCCACTCGTGCTGCAAAGTTTTGTAACTTTTGTATTCTTTGTAATTGAGTCTTATTTGTACATCCCCAAACTTTGAGACAGTAATTAATTAAACTCATAGCTAAGGACTGGACAATTATTATACGAGTTGATGTTTCAAATGAGTCTTTTACCCTATTTAGATATATTAGAGTACCCATTACTTTTTTATAAATTTCATCTATATGCATTTCAAAATTCATGTAACGGTCAAAATAGACACCTAGGTTCTTTACCGAGTTCATTGGCTTAATGATATTACCGTTAAAATTTATATGAAGATTGTCATCAACTTCTGATAATAATTGTCTGGATCCGATAAGAATAGATTGGGTTTTAGTTTCATTAAGTAACAGACCATTTTTTAGAAAGTAACGTTTAGCCATATACAAAATTTCTTCTGCTCTACGAATAATATTTTCTAAATCATTAATTTCTCCTTCAATTAAGATTTGAGTATCGTCAGCATATTGAATGACATAACAGTTAGGTAAATATTTTACTAGATCGTTTACATATATTAGAAAAAGTATAGGTCCTAGGATCGATCCCTGAGGGACCCCAAACAATACCTTCTTGCGACTTGAAACTACATCTTTTATTCTGACTGACTGGTAGCGGTTTTTTAAATAGTTCTCGAACCAGCTTGGGTCAATGTTCATTTTTTTGCATTTTTCTAATAAGATGGTATGGTGTACACTATCAAAAGCTTTAGAAAGATCGAGTAGTAGTAGCAATGATATTTTCTTATTATCTATATTTTTGTATATTTCATCTGATATTTTCAATAAGGCATTTTCAGTTGATAATTTTGGCCTGAAACCGTGTTGACCTTTTGCAATAAGTTTATTTTTTTCAAGAAACTCACTTAACTGATTTGCAACAATCTTTTCAAGTATCTTTGATAAAATTGGTAGTAAAGAGATTGGTCTATAGTTAGAGACGTCGTCAGGATTTCCATTTTTAAAACCAGGAATTACATGGGGATTTTTCCATAAATCTGGGTAAATATTGGTAACTATGGAAGTATTGATTATTACCGGCAGATAATATGCTATTACAAATAATGAATCTCTAATAAAACGAAAACAAATTCCATCTGATCCATATGCATTAGAGTCTTTCAGATTTTTTATTGCTAAGATTACTGTATTACAATCTACTGTAGTAGGGTTAAAGACATCATTACTTCTATTGAATGCACTATGTTCTTCAAGATTAACATTATTATTATTATTACTACCATCATCACTATTATAATTACCATTACTACCACCATCATTATTATTTACACCATTATCAACATTTTCTATTGTTATTACTACTACCACCATCATTATTATTACCACCATTACTATTATTGATTTCATTTATTATTATTTTATATTTTTTTCAAAGGTTTTTTCCCCACTTCAGCGAAAAAATTATTGAACTCTTCTGCTTTAGCACTTACATCTACCTCATCGGGTATAATTGATATGTTACTACTTTTATTACAGTTATTGGAAAGCATGGTTTTAGCAATTTTCCATGTATCAGAGATATTGCCTTTAGCATTTTGAAATTCATTTTTGTGAGAGAGAGAGAGAGAGAGAGAGAGAGAGAGAGAGAGAGAGAGAGAGAGAGAGAGAGAGAGAGAGAGAGAGAGAGAGAGAGAGAGGAGAAAAAAAATATCTTGGAGGAAGATTTTTTCAACCTCTCGCTACATTATCGTTTTAGCTTGTTTTGGGCGACTCTTAGGGACTTCCAGTATGGAATACTACCACCATGGCTATTCAGGCGTAGTTACTCCCTTGTCCATAGAAAATGCAAGTTTTTAATTCTTGCCTGGCCCCAGGTGCAGATAGATCATATGATATATATATATATATATATATATATATATATATATATATATATATATATATATATATATATATATATATATATATATATATTACTCGTATTTAACTTCTTTTCTTCGATCTAATTTACTATACCTAAGATCTAGAGGAGTTTTAGATTCCCAGTGATGCTACTGTGGCCAACTACTCTCAACCAGAATTTCACCAGTTTTTTTTTTCTCCTGTATTTTGTTTTGTAGTAAAAATAGCTTTGGTGACTTTAAAGATAACATGTAACTTAATATCCAAATAATTATCCTCTTTCTCAAGTTGCTCTTTGATGCGTTTTTAAGGATGTTTAGCATTTTGAATTACGTAATTTATTTATGATATATATATATATATATATATATATATATATATATATATATATATATATATATATATATATATATATATATATATATATATATATATATATATATATATATATATATGTGTGTGTGTGTGTGTGTGTGTGTGTGATTTATTTTGCATTTCATTACTTTTCCATGAATTTTACATATTTTCAACCATATTTCATCTCTTGTAAGTAGTAAGCGATGTTACCAATATCGATACTATCAAAATCGCTTGGCAAAATTGACGCTGCATTTGTATTCCAAAGCTGTCACACACACACACACAAATGAAGAAGAGAGGAAAAATTTTCGTTACAGAATACTTCCAGACAAAGGGGAGATAAAGAAGATAATGACAGAAGATCAGGGGATGGGGCCTCATTAAGATTGTTATACACAAATGCTGATGGATTAGCTGGTAAGGCAGTAGAATTAAAAGATAGGATTCACAACAGTAAGGCAGATATAGTAGCAATTACAGAGACTAAGTTGAATGAGGACATAAACAGTGTCACAGTTTTTCCTAAGGGCTTCAGAATACTAAGGGTCGAAAGATCTGAGAGGACTGGTGGAGGGATAGCACTGCTCATAAGTGAGAGGATTCAAGTTGAAGAAATAAACTTGGCTATAGAAAGTGAGTTCAGTGAATTTCTTGTTGCTCGCATAAATACTGGGTCAGAGAGCATTATAATAACTGTTGTATACAACCCACCAAGGAACCAAAATAGGCTTGAAATTTATGAGGAAAGTCATATAGGTACTATTGAAGTCATAAAGTCAGTTGTTAACATGGCAAGGGAGAAAAAATGTAGGATTTTGATTATGGGAGACTTTAATTATAAAGAGATAGATTGGATAAATCTTGACCCACACAGTGGTGAGGACTCATATGGGGCAAGATTCCTAGATTGCGTACAAGGGAATTTCCTACACCAACATGTAATGGAACCAACAAGAGCCAGGGGTGGGGATGAGCCATCACTACTTGATCTAGTGTTCACAGATAATGTGTTGGATATTGAAAATATTGAGTATGAACCACCAATTGGAAAGAGTGACCACTGTGTGTTGTTGATGGAGTATATCATTGAAGACATTCTTCCTGAGAGTAGAGGCACTGAGGACATGAGGAGGAACTATCCGAAAGGAGATTACATCAAAATGAATGAGCTTTTTGCAGTTATTGACTGAAGAACCTTATTTTACAACAAATCTGTACAAGAAATGTATGACATCTTTTGTGAGAAATATGGGAAGATAGTAGATTGCTGCATACCTGTCACCAAAGTAGGTGTAATTCATGCCAGAGAGAAATGGTTCGATAATGGGTGTAAAAGAGCTAAGGAGTGGAGAGACAAATGCTGGAAAAGGTATAGGAGGAGAAAAAACATAAATGCCTGGCAAACCTACAAAAGAGCAAGAAATGACTACCTAAGTAAAAGGAGAGAGGCAGAGAGAGATTATGAGAGGGACATCACCAGGAAGGCTAAAGAAAATCCCAAGCTTTTCCACAGCTTTATCAGAGGAAAACTGAAGGTAAAAGAACAGGTTTTAAGGCTAAAGAGAGCGGATGGAAGCATCACTGAGACGGACGAAGAGATCTGCAAAGAATTGAACAAGGAGTTTCAGTCAGTATTTACAGTAGAAAATACCCCACCCCCTCAGATTGCAGTGATAGAAGCTCAAGGGCCGGTATTAGAGAACATCAACCTTACAGCCACAGAGGTATGCAAAGCGCTGATGGATTTAGATGTTCATAAAGCTACAGGTCCTGATGACATATCCCCTCATGTGCTTAAGAAATGCGCAAACACAATATCAGTGGCACTAAGTATCATATTTAAGGAGTCACTGGAGTCGGGGGAGATTCCAAGATGCTGGAAACAAGCAAATGTGATACCTATCTTCAAAAAGGGAAGGAGGGATACGGCTCTGAACTATAGACCAGTTTCCTTGACCAGCATAGTTTGCAAAGTTATGGAGAAACTACTAAGGAAACATATCTCTCTTCACTTGGAATCCTTCAACTTTTTGTCAGTGAGGCAACATGGCTTCAGAGAAGGAAGATCAACAGTAACAAACTTATTAGAATTTTATGATGAGGTAAGCCAAATCTTACAGGAAAGAGAGGGCTGGGCAGATTGCATATTCCTAGACTTCCAGAAAGCGTTTGACACTGTTCCACATGGGAGACTTATTAGGAAGCTGCAATCAATGGCTAGAATAGGTGGAAATGTCTTGGAATGGATAAAAACTTACTTAGAAGGAAGGGAACAGAGGGTTAGAGTAAGACACTCAGTGTCTGAATGGAGAAGAGTTAGTAGTGGAGTTCCACAGGGTTCAGTTTTAGGGCCACTTTTGATCCTTGTATATGTAAATGACCTACCAGAGTGTGTAAATTCATTCATGAATATGTTTGCAGTTGATGCAAAGATTGTGAAGAAAGTAAAAAACGAGAACAATGGTAGAGAACTTCAGGAGGATCTAAATAATCTGCATGAGTGGTCAGAAAAGTGGCTAATGAAATTCAATACCTCAAAATGTAAGGTAATGAGAATGGGTACAAGTGCAAGAAGGCCCAAGCTTGACTACTCGGTGGCTGGAGTACAACTTCAAGAGACAGAAAATGAGAGAGATCTAGGAGTAAACATACTGGCAGATTTGTCTCCAGAAATACATATAAATGGCGTAGTAAGGGCAGCATATGCATTCTTATCAAATGTAAGGGTAGCCTTCAGGCACATGGACAAGGAAATGTTCAGAAATATTTATGTAACCTATGTGAGGCCAAAACTCGAATATGCAGCCCCCTTTTGGAATCCGCACTTGAAAAAGCACATAGCTAAGCTTGAAAAAGTTCAAAGACATGCCACGAAACTGGTGCCAGAAATACGCAATCTCGGTTATGATGAGAGGCTGAGGGAATTAGACTTGCCATCACTCGAAGCTAGAAGAGTAAGGGGGGATATGGTGACAGTCTTTAAATTCCTTCATGGTTATGATAGAGTGGATAGGGATCGATATTTCGATATGGCTGGCTCTAGAACTAGAGGTCATAGTTTGAAGCTTCGTAAGAAAACTTGTTTGCAGGATGTAAGGAAATACTTTTTCAGTGTAAGAGTAGTTGATAATTGGAATTCGCTAAGCGAGGAGGTAGTTAATGCTATCTCAATCCATAGTTTAAAGGACAGGTACGATAAGTATCACTAAGTCTAAAAATGGAACCAATCAGGAGACGGGAAGATACGAGCTTTGGGCTCTTTCCCGTAAACACAATTAGGTAATCACAATTAGGTAATCACACACACACACACACACACACACACACACATAAATTGTGAAAAAACAAAATAATATTTTGTTTCTCTCTCTCTCTCTCTGCATGTTGTTGATGTTATGAAAATTAATACTTCCGTTTTATGACCATCAAATGGTTAATACTGTTGTCAATTTGGGTATACGGCGAACAGTGAGGTTTTGTATTCAGTCCACAAAATCATTAATTGAATGAACGGTTTTAATTGCTTTATTTCCTTTCTCCCCCCCCTCACAGGAATATTTCGCATGCACACACACATACACACACACACATTCACACACTTTGAAAAAGTGTTAGCTCTTTTTTTTTCTTGTGTTAAAGGAATAGACCAGATGAATATGTAATCTCTCTCTCTCTCTCTCTCTCTCTCTCTCTCTCTCTCTCTCTCTCTCTCTCTCTCTCTCTCTCTCTCTCTCTCTCTCGCGTCTATGTTGATGGTTCTGTGCAAGCAGATGGGAGGGCGGCATGTGCTGAGTTTTCCCCCACCATGGAGCTGCCTGTGCCGGCTGATTCATGGATTGGCCGTAGACTACCCACCTCGTCGAGCTCCACCTACTGTGAACTGAATGCCATCTTGGATGCCGTGACTCTCCTTGTTCGACGACGAGTGAATGGGGTAATAATTTGTGACTCCCAATCGGCCCTACAAGCCCTATCCTCGCCAAGACCTATCTGTGGCCGTGCTGTGGGAGATATACTATGTCGCCTCGCGGCTGCTCAGGATGCTTCTCTTGTTGTGTCATTTGTATGGACTCCATCCCACATTGGGCTGACTGGCAACGACACAGTGGATCGTCTTGCCAAGGCGGCCTGTATGCTGGATGGGCATGCTGTGGACGCTGAGCCCTCCCTCCGATGCCTACGTAACATCATCTACTCAGCTGGGTTTGCCATGACGGTCCAGCGCAGGGACACGGAGAGGGCCAACAGTGTGTCCATACAGCACCATGATCACTTTCTTCACAGTCACTACAAGTATCGCAGACGCTGGTTAATGGTGCGGAAAAACAATGTAGTTACTGCTCGGCTCAGAATGGGGTATCGGCCTTTATGGCAGGTCTCCCAGACTCTAGATATGCCACAGTACACCTCCTGTAAATTATGCGACCGTCCTAATGCTAACACTCTTGACCACTATTGTCTTCAGTGCCCCACAGTGAGAGATGTTTTACCACGAGGTCAGAACTTAATACAGATCTGCTCTTTTTTACTTAATGATGCCAACCTTGATGTTATTCTTGCTCGTTATCCTCACTTTGGTGGCCATTGATTATATTGAATTATACATATATTTTCTGTATGTTGCTGTATAATTCTCTTTGTGCATTCTGCGTTTCTCTGAGCTTTACTTTTGCATATAATGTACTCTGTGCTGCCATACTGTGAGTTGTGTGTTAGTATGCAGCAATGTTTTATCAATATGTACACCTCCCTGTAAACCATGTTCAGTTCTTGGTTTTGTATCCATTTGAAGCATTATTTGTATGAACTCATGTAATGTCTGACGCCTTGGCGCAATAAATTAATAAAATAATAAATTAAATCTCTCTCTCTCTCTCTCTCTCTCTCTCTCTCTCTCTCTCTCTCTCTCTCTCTCTCTCTCTCTCTCTCTCTCAGGTTGTCATGTTAGCCACTGAAATAAAGCATCTAGTACAAAGCATTTTAGCAGCATAGGAAGACGAACCTCATAATATAGATTCTGTATCGAATTATTTTCTCTTGATAAGTGAATGCAATGTAAAAGCAATTTTGAATATATCTCCCTGAACCCAGCAGTGTGGCCACATACGACCAAAAAAGGAAGGTAGCAGGGCTTTATCTTGTCCTGCTCATTCACATTTCTTCTAAAAGCTGTTTTGTGACGAGGAAAACAGTTTAAGAGGAAAGGATTTCCAGTCCTTCGCTCGCCTATCCCTTTGAGTGGGCTCTTGCAACGCTTAGATTGCCTTAGAATAATATGAGTGCGGAATTCTCTCTTCTCCGGCACCATCTTTAAGGTATAAGTTATTATTATATCACTTTGATCTCCATATCCCATTCTGCCCCAGTTTATTGTGTTCTAGCGATCAAATGTAACGTTATTTTAATTTTTATATTCCACTCAGCCTCTCTTTGGTGTGTATTTATTGTTGAATATAATGTTTTTTCTTTAAAACTAGTCGCCATGAATTCATGTTTCTGAAGTTGAATATATTTGATAATGTATATCCCTTTCGAGCCATATGTGGTGTATTGCCCATAGGAACAGAGTCCCGTCTTCTGCAATATTTTGTGGAGTGAATTCTTTGGCTTGAAATTTTATTTTGGCATTCGCATGGCGTGCAGCAAATTGCTTTTCCTAGAGTTAGACATTTCGCATATGGAAAATTACTGAATGAATCTATGTAAACGCGTTTGAGTATGTTTATGTACACGTTTCCATAGCGGTATGCTTCAATGTACATACGTATATAGGTGTTTATATAAGGCTATTAGCAACTCAGATTGCTTTGGTAATTATAGAGATCTATTTTTTTTTAGTTCATCTCCCCAAGCAATGAAAATTTTATCCTATTAAAAAAATACTAGTATTACTACTACTACTACTATTATTACCACCACCACCACCACTACTACTACTAATACTACTTCTACGAATAGTAATAATAACAATAATGATAATAATGATGCACATACATATACATTCCCACATTCTCCCTTGTAAGTGGGGTAGCCGAGCCAAGAAACACGCATTCACCACGATCCACACATACTTCAGCTACTTCTCTTAGCTCTTTGAGGATAAAGGGTTGTCACATTCCCCCCCCTTCCACCTTGTTTGGGTTATCCGCAGGGTAGATGGGCAATGATATTCTAAAGTGAGGCTCGACAGCCGCAGCTGGTTTACCCCCACTGCTTCATCACACGGCAACTTTCCTCACACCCGTCCAGGTGCGAAAAATCTCTGGCCCTTGTCACCTATACCCAATCTTCCTACACTCATTCGTATCACTTGCACACTCTCTTCCCTGCTCCACTGACATTTCTTGTGCATCCAGTGGCCTTTTACGACATCCATCCATCTCATTCTAGGTCTTCCTCTTGTTCTGATTTCAACCACTTCTGAACTCCACACTCAGATTGCTATTCTTTCCTCACTCTTCCTTTCCATGTGTCCAAACCAACTCAACACACTCTGATCTAACCTATCCAGCAGCCATCTTTCAACACCCGTTTTCTGCCTGATCTTATTTCTCACTCTGTCTATTCTAGCTATTCCATCCTACTTCTCAAACACGTCATCTTCATATATTCTACTTGATTTTTTGTCCTCTCTTGCATTCCAATTCTCTGCTCCATACAGTGCTGTCGGCACAATCGCACCTTCATATATCCTTCTCTTTGCATTCATTCCCAAATACCTATTTCTCATTACACTTTTCACCCCTCACAGATATTTTCTCGCCTCATTCATTCTATGGCGTATCTCCACATCCATTAGTCCATTCCTTGATATGTACTACCCCAGATACTAAAAATTTTCAACTTCTTCAAGAGACTCCCCATTCACTCCAGCATTCAGTATACCAACATGACCACTCCTTGTGCATCTCACGACTTTACTTTTGCCAATATGCACCTGCAGCTTCCTTCTTTCACACATCCTAACACATTCAGTCACCAAACGATTCAGTTCATTCTCAGTATCAGCCACCAGTGCTGTGTCATCCGCGAATAATAACTGATTCAATTTCCACAACCTTTCATAATCACCCACTAATTCCAAGCCTCTGTCTAATACTCTTTCATTTACATCCCATACTACTCCATCCATTTACACATCAAACAACCACTGCGACATTACACAACCTTGATGTAACCCTACATTCATCTCAGATTAATCACTCGTACCATTCCCAACTCACATATATCCTCTATACTATTTATGTTTTTTACTCTTCACCGCAGTCAACAAACTTCCACTTATTCTGTACAGTCACACCACACTCCATAACGCCTCTCTGTCAATCCTGTCATACGTTTTCTCTAAATCCATAAATACCCAAAAATATTCCTACCTTGCTCAATGATTTTCTCACACATCTGTCTTGCCACAAACACCTGATCCACACATTCTCTTCCTCTCCTGAACCCGCACTGTTCTTTCCCAATCAATCTCTCAGAACTTTTCTAATTTTCATAATTAACACTCTTCCATATACCATAGAAACTACATAATAAACTAATTCCTCTAAAATTACTACAATCATATTTATCTCCTTTCCCTTTTCAAAGTGGAACTACACATGCACTCCTCCAATCAACTGGAACCTCCCTTTCCTAAAGCATGCATTCAAAAACCTAACCATCCATTCCACTAATGCTTCCCCACCTTTTGACACGTATCTATACCTGGTACTTTTCCTGCTTTTATTACATTCAATGCCAAATGTACCTCGTCTTTTGTTATTTCTGTATAATTTTCATCACCCAACATTGGCATTCTCCATTCATTTCCCACTGCCATAATCTCTGCCTCTTTATCATGTTCCTCATTTAGAAGTTCCTTGATACACTCATCCTATCTCTTTCTCACCTTATATTTCGATTACTAGCAATTGCCCATCTGCTCCTTTCACCCTCTCTTCCCAACCAGACTCTCCTTTCCTCATTCTATTCAATTCCTTCCAAAACATATTTTTATTCCTTTCAAACTTCTCAGACAAGCATCTACTCCACCTTACATCCACTTCTTTCTTTGCCTCCCTCACCACACACTTTG
Organism: Halocaridina rubra; assembly: GCA_037179515.1. Lineage (NCBI taxonomy): Eukaryota > Metazoa > Arthropoda > Malacostraca > Decapoda > Atyidae > Halocaridina > Halocaridina rubra. The sequence goes on along the minus strand of JAXCGZ010017413.1, from coordinate 8,439 downwards.
CTAACCTCCTTTTTGCACTATGCTCTTCATATGCCTCAACATTACCAATCTCTAACCATACTTCAAATGCCTGCTTCTTTTCAGCCATTACTGCACTCACCTCCTCACTCCACCATTTGCTGCCTTTTTTTTTTTACTTCCAACTGTTACTCTCCATCCACACACACATTGCCTCAGCACACTTCATTACTCACCTTCTTAAACAACTCCATTCTCCTTCCATTCCCTCCTCCCATTTCTTTTTCACTACATTCCACACATTCCTCAGACCAGCCTTATACTCACATTATCGTTTTCTTATTCATTTCACTTACTTTTAGCACCTCTCTTGCTCTTTTGCTTCTCCTCTTTCTCCAGTTTTCTCCTACTCTCCCACTACTTTCCATTAAATAATGTTCAGATATTCTACCACTAGCACCTCTCAGTACATTCACATTCAGTGCTCTTCAAGTCACCCTTCTGTCCACTACAGCATAATCCATTAGTGATCTGTCCACTTCTCTTCCATTGTCATCTCTGATCCACGTATACTTGTATACATACTTCTTTTTAAATACAGTATTAGCAAATTATTTCTCTCTCATTATACATTTCTATCATTTTCTCTCCACTCTCACTCCTACCAGGTACTCCATACTTCCCAATTGCACCATCTACTGGCTCATTCTCTACTCTAGCATTCTAATCTCTCATCAACACCACATTCACATTTATTCCAAAGTCTTCCACTCACTCATTCAATATCATCCAAAATTCTTCTCTTTCTTCTTCACTTCTTTAACTGCAATGGCCATATGCGCTCACAAACGCCCAAACCTCGCATTCCAGTCTCATTTTAGTCACTATTCTTCAAGACGACAATTCCTTCCATTCCACCACACACACACTCATCTCTTCACTTTCCAACAGAGCCACTCCCTCTCTTATCCCTCTTTCAACTCGAGACAATCTACCTACCACACTCCCAAATGTCACGTTGCCATTCCCTTTAACTTAGTTTAGTCCATTGCAAGTACAGTACTTTCATATCTCTCTCCTCAAACATACTCCCTATACCTCCCTCTTACTTTCACTTGCACCACAACCACACACCATCAGAGACCCAATTACTAGGGTTCTGGATGGATCTCCCCTGCCAGAATACCCTCGCATTTTATTGGCCACTCGTACGATAAGAAAAACAGAGGAGGAAGAACCCACTCCCCCCCGTTCTATCCCATTTAGTCGAATTTTACTACGCGCTGGGGAACTTAGAGGAACTATTCTACCCCCTCCATCATCATCATCATCATCATCATCATAATAATAATAATAATAATAATAATAATAATCATAATAATAATCATAATAATAATATTAATAATAATAATAATAATGATTTTGTTGGCGATGTAAAGTCTCCCTTGATGTAATTTTAGAGATGCCGTTACAGAGTCGTAAGAAGTAAATAAGAGGGACTTTTTCTTTCAGATCTTCTCAAAGCCTTACATCTCGTGAGATGATTAAACGAATGCTTTTTTTTGAGAAAATTGCCTTTCCTTGGACTTTGCAAAAAATATAACATACTTATTTTGTTCTCTCCGATATTTATTTTGCTAAAGTTTCCAGTTGTCTTTCATTGCTATGCATTTATATATGTAAGTATGTATGTATGTTGTACTTACGTACGTACGTATGTATGCATTTATGTATGTATGTACATATGTAATACATGTGGATGCATTTATGTAAATACTAACAGTTTTATTGAATATGAATTATGATTTTGCCTTTGATGGTTTTATATTATTGGTAATAATTTCCATATTAAATGCTTCAGTGAAGTAAATGTGAGCGAGCATTTGATGAAGCATCATTCATGCTTCCGTTGCTCTGTTTGTAGTAGATTTTCCTCTCTTCCGGGTGGTGGTCACAAGAGCTCGACCCTCAAAGGCCCACTCAACAGTTTCACGAGAGTCCACCGGGGGGAAGAGGAGCAAAGGGGAAGGGTGGAGGTGTGTACATCTTGTTATACTCTCTTCCAAATCTCAGCGGACACAATGAATACATCATTGGGGCTCAGATGCTTTTTTGAGGAACAGATTTATCACAAGAACAAACGTCGATGAAATGCAAAAATTATATATATATATATATATATATATATATATATATATATATATATATATATATATATATATATATATATATATATATATATATATATATATATATATATATATATATATATTGCCAGTAAAGAAGGACACTGGAAAAGATATATATATATATATATATATATATATATATATATATATATATATATATATATATATATATATATATATATATATATATATATATATATATATATAGAGAGAGAGAGAGAGAGAGAGAGAGAGAGAGAGATTATATGACATACGTGTTTATGTTGTAGTCATCCCTTCGGAGAGAATAGCTAGTTGCTCTACAAATGAATTCCTCTCATCTGTGAAGATTACTGATAGTCTCATTCACATCTCATACATTTAGCTTTACTTGTAGGAAAGATATTATTAATACCTGTAAGACGAGTAACAATCTCTCTCTCTCTCTCTCTCTCTCTCTCTCTCTCTCTCTCTCTCTCTCTCTCTCTCTCTCTCTCTCTCTCTCTCTCTCTCTCTCTCTCTCTCTCTCTCCTCTCTCTCTCTCTCTCTCTCTCTGTTCTATTCTATTATTTATGGATTTCTTAAATGACATGGCCTTTGAAGAGAGTGAAGCCTCTTTAAGTGCATAAGTTAATGTAGATTGTGTGTGTGTATATATATATATATATATATATATATATATATATATATATATATATATATATATATATATATATATATATAGTTTCCTATTATTATTATTGTAATCTGATGTGCCATCTGACTGTTTCAGTTATGCTCCTTTACAGTGCAAAATAAAAGTCGGTACGAAGTATTGGAACCATTTTTGTGACTTTTCCCATGAGGTTGAAATTTGTTTTCAGACTTTCAGATTTCATAACTAGATGTCACCGTTTCAGCATGTGCACGCTCTCTCTCTCTCTCTCTCTCTCTCTCTCTCTCTCTCTCTCTCTCTCTCTCTCTCTCTCTCTCTCTCTCTCTCTCTCTCTCTCTCTCTCAATGCTGCAAAACCTATATTTTGTAAACCATCATGTTTATAAAATATTGCTTTGAATTCTAAATGCAGCTTAGTTACTCCCTATTGCTAACATTGTTGCAGTTTAGGTAAGTATCTAAGAGCACTTAGCCTCAATTTCCTTTTTGAATACGGAATATATTTCGGAATAATGTTGATTAGAAATGTCCAGTTTTCAATTCTAATGTTATATATAAGATTCCATATCTGGATAGCGAACAGTATCATCGTAGACTAGCAAATCTTTAGATATCTGTGGCAGTCAACAAATATAACTTTTGAAATTGTCAATCTTCCAGTTCCATGTTTTAGCACTATTCTGATGGTTGTCATCATAGTGACTTGAACAGTCCTTTTGTCTTAGCCAGGGAGTTATGATAGTAGTATCGTACGCATCTTGGTGTCTGCACTTATTAACCTAAGTGTATATAGAAATATTAATTTGAGTCATTGTTTATTTGCCATTGATCCTATATAGACAAGTATGTCTTAATCCCTTGCAAAAAATACAATATTTGAAATAACATAGTATAGTGGCTCAGATCTTTACATCAGAATGCCATACCTGGCAACAACGGTCTTCTGTCATCCAAGCTTTGGGCAGGGCCCGAGTTGAACTGGATTGCTTTTACAGGTGTAGTTCAGAAATAACGTAACCTGCACAATGTATCAAACGAAAGCAATGTGACGCCATTCATAATAATGAAAACACAGTTAAGTATTTGGTCACTGTCTACGTATTCTGAATGGCGACTGTGCTGCTAATGAAATAAATAAATACCTCAACAACAAAGAAAGAAATGCTTTAATTGAACTGCGAATGAATGAAGCGCAAACAGGTAAACTGAAAAATGGACAACAGCCGAGGACAAATTTCGCTATGTTGTGTTGCAATATTCCGAAACAAGGCAATCAGGACTTGACTGTGTGACGCATAGCATGTGTCATCGGGGGCTATTCCGTGTCAGACTGAGCTGACATGTCATGATCTTTCACTCTCTAACCTTCACCCGAAAATGGTTATAACTCATGCATTCATCTGCAGCTAAACGTCATCATTCCTTTCATTGATTTTTTTTTCATGTTAAACAAGGAGTAAAAAAATTTTGATTTTCATATATGTAAATTTACATGTGAGCTTGATGTTCCTATTTCTATAGATCGCTACACGTAGTATTCGTAGATTTTATCACAGTGACAGAGTCCACGGGAAGTTATTAATATGAATATCAACTTTCTGGAAGAGTGTCATTATATATCTCATGAATATGAAAATATTATGAATAAATTCCACCAGGATTTCTATACTGCTTGTCTTCGTAGTGACAAATAACTTTTTTTTTCTGTAAAAAAAATAAAATAAAAAAAATAAACTGAAAAGAGTAAGTTTTTCTAAGCAGAGGGCTGTTGAATAACATTATCCTCACGCTTAACTTTGGGTGGTAAATTTAAATTTATGGTTTGTTTGCCTAAATGTTCAGATCAGGGTGTTTACAGATCCAGTGAGACTCGGGACCGCTGGGTTTATATTTTGTGTGTTATTGCATGACTAACTCTACTCGAGAAACCTGAATGTTTATGACTCCATTATGATTTAAAAGGTAGTTAGATCTCCCCACAGCTATATAACTGTATGTCCGCATGTTAAACGCATATAGTTGCAAAAATAGAACACGCCGTGATGCTCTCTCTCTCTCTCTCTCTCTCTCTCTCTCTCTCTCTCTCTCTCTCTCTCTCTCTCTCTCTCTCTCTCTCTCTCTCTCTCTCTCTCCACTAGAAGTTGTACAGAGTCATTTGTATTTAGTGCTAGTCCGTGTTCATTACCAAATAATGCAATCCATTCCCACTGACATTAACTGAAGTCATTATGGCATGGTTAGCACCTGAGGCTATTCATGTTACGCATAACAGCAAATGCTGTTATTTGCATATTTTGTATACACTTTCTTCCTCTCTTGCGTTTTATTTAGATAATGGCGTTAACTTGCTATACTTCCTTATATAACACGGTCAAAATCCCAGATGGGCACAAGTATGGCAAATTTGAAATGTTCATATGTATCTCTGAATGTAAATACCCAAACCAACTTCTGTGGCAGTTGTGTGTTGTTCATACTGTCTCACTGCGCATCATACATAACCCTTTTGTGTTCAACATACCTCTTTTAAGTATCTCTTGGGGGTTGAATTTATGTAGAGTAGGGGGTAGCCCTGTGGTAGGGGCAATAGCATTATGAAGCGACTCAAGTTGTGGAAGATCCGGGAGAATGGGCTGTGGCACTCCAGCAGTGCCATCTGAACGGTCGCTAGCTCCCTCGTCATTGCCCATAGAGCAAAGTAATTCCCTTATTGTTTCTTTTTTTGATGTCGGCTACCCCCTAAATCAGGGGAAGCAGTCAAAGGTAAATGATGAGGAGGTCATAGTGCATTAAGTGAATATATTGTGTTATATGACAACCTCTACCGTATATATATCTTAAGAATTTATGCAAGGTCACAAAACCATAAGTACAAGTAATACATATTATAAGTCACCATCTTGAAGTATATCTCTGTTTAAGAATTTATTTACGGCAATAAATGATAATTGCCATAATTATAGCTAATTTAGTTCCGAAGAAAGGTGACAGCTGTATTCCTTCAAACTACCGACCTATTGCCCTAACCTCCTCTATGGCTAAAGTTTTTGAAACTTTGTTCAGTGCTCACTTCTTGAAATGCCTTAAATCTAACTCACTTATCTCCGATCACCAGTACGGCTTCCGCGAGGCAAGATCCACCAGTGACCTCCTGTCCTATTATACTCATGTATGGTCATCTTCTCTGAGGAAATATCGGGAATCCTTTGTCATCGCCCTTGATATCTCTAAGGCTTTTGACTGAGTCTGGCACAATGCTCTGTTAGCTAAATTCCCTGCCTATGGCTTTATCCCTTCTTTCTGTTCTCTGATATCCAATTTTCTTTCTGACCGTTTTATATCTGTAGTTGTTGATGGTGCGACATCTAGCCCCTTTCTCTGTTACCAGTGGTGTTCTACAGGGCTCTGTTCTTTCACCTACTCTGTTCCTTTTCTTCGTCAATAATCTTCTACAATCCCTATCTTCCTCTCTTCATTATGCATTAGCTAGCGAATCTACCCTTCACTTTTCCTCTGCCTTTTCTTCACAACCTTCATCTGCGACTCGTAATCAATCACTCTTTCTTCTACTCTTAACTCCGATTTGCAGAGAGTATCTGAGTGGGGCACTCAAAATTTACTTAAAGTCCATGTCTCTAAGACACAATTTCTTGCTATCTCTTTATCTTCTTCTCCTCCTAATAACCCTATTGTCTTCGAAAGTAACGAAATTTACCCTCTTAATTCTGTCAGCGTATTAGGAATCCATATAGCCTCTATCTTGTCTTGGAGGAATCGCATAATTCAAATTTCTAGATCTTCATCCCAAAAACTGGGGGTTCTGTTTTGTTTTCTCCATTACTTTTCATCTTTAGAGTTACTTAAAATCTATAAAGTTCTTATCCATCCCTGCTTAAAATACTGCTCACACATCTGAGGTGCTTCTTGTTATACTCATCTTCTTGATGGGTTGAATCTAAAGCAGTCAGACTCATTAATGATCCTCTTTTAACTTCTAATCTGGATTCTCTCTCTCTTCGCCATAAGGTATCATCCCATTCTCTTTTCTATCTCTACTACTTCCATCACTGCTCTGATGAGTTGGAGAGTTGTATCCTTCCCCCACTGCCGAGGCTGAATAACACTCGCCAAGCAGCCTCATTGCACAGGCATTGTGTGGAGATTTGTAGCTCGCTGATTGGTCGGTGCAGCGACTGCTTCTTCCCATCTTCCTCCCTCTGTCTTTCCTAATTCTTACGACCTATCTTCCTTCAAAAAGCGGATCTATCGTTATCTCAGGGCTTAATCCTCAGTATCTCTAGGTCCTCTGTACTTTGACTATTTTTTTTTTCGGTCGTTTTCCTTTATGTAATATTACCTCATCTGCCATGTCCTTAATCTTTTTCTTTTCCTTCGTCTTGGTGTTTTCTCGTGTCCGGTCCTTAATTGATGAGGGAAGTTTCTGCCTGTCCCGGTGTCACATTCATAAAAAAATATAGATTTTGCAAGGTTATTTCATAAGATCATCTAAGATGGTATAAATAGTTTATGAATGACTAAATGTACTATTCTAGCAGAGTACCATCGTTGTATTTGATAGTCAGAGCATAACAGAAATTTTCGTAAGGTTTTTGAAATCTCAGATGTAATAACTTGTACATATGTGTGTGTGTGTGTGTGTGTGTGTGTGTGTGTATGTGTGTGTGTGCTTTCTTGCAAGAATATTACTCACGTAGACGTACAATGTTTCTTACGGTAAATTAGTTTGCTCAGACTTTCAGACACCATCGGACTATGAAAAATAAGAGTATATATTGGATAAAAATCTTTATTCACAGCTGTAGATGGGAAAATCGGTACCATATTATTTATTTATTTGCTTGTTTGCTTTTTTATTCATTATTATTTAATTATTTTATTTATTTATATTTTATCTATAACTATGGAAAATTATCCTTTTCTGTATGAAGCAATTTATGGTGTAATATTCTGTTATCTCTCAGGTGTCTTTGGATGATAATTTTCTGTTTAAGATACAGTACAGTGTGATGGGCTTGTCAGGGAGGAGGAGGAAGGCCTTACATTTATCCTGACCTTACTGTGCCATTTGTAAACTTAATAATAACATAATCAAACATGTCAGATGCTAGTATATCTATTTCAGTGCGCGCGCACACACACACACACACACACACACACACACACACACACACACACACACACACACACACACAGATATATATATATATATATATATATATATATATATATATATATATATATATATATATATATATATATATATATATATATATATATATATATATATATATATATATATATATATATATATATATGTCATACCATCAGCGAAATATGTATGCTCTTCTCAAGGCATCAAGACGCCATGCTTCAAATATCCCCTTTGAAGAGATTGCAGAAAGAAAGTGCTTAAACAGAGACTCGTGTCTCTTCGACAGTAATGCTCTTCAATATGAGTTCCCTTCTACTTTGGTATGCGAGTTTTCGAAAGCCTTGTCATAACCTTCAGGCTAATAAATGTACATTATTGAGAAGAAATCACATGAAATCAGACCATGTTTATGAAAAGCCTCTTCCATAGGGGACACAGTTTCTTTTCCAAGCAAAGTCTCAACAAGGATATTTGTTCATTTGTTAT
>JAXCGZ010017412.1:65000-69849 GCA_037179515.1 Halocaridina rubra | reverse complement strand
AGAGAGAGAGCATCTGGAAGTGTATGTGTGAAAGAGAGAGAGAGAAAACAAAGAGAGATAGATAGATAGATAGATAGATAGATAGATAGATAGAGAGAGAGAGAGAGAGAGAGAGAGAGAGAGAGAGAGAGAGAGAGAGAGAGAGAGAGAGAGAGAGAGAGAGCATCTGAAAGTGTGTGTGTGTGTGTGTATGTGAGAGAGAGAGAGAGAGAGAGAGAGAGAGAGAGAGAGAGAGAGAGAGAGAGAGAGAGAGCATCTGGAAGTGTGAGAGAGAGAGAGAGAGGGAGAAGAGAGAGAGAGAGAGAGAGTCAAAGTCAAAGTCAAAAACTTTATTGAGAGAGAGAGAGAGAGAGAGAGAGAGAGAGAGAGAGAGAGAGAGAGAGAGAGAGAGAGAGAGAGAGAGAGAGAGAGAGAGAGAGAGAGAGAGAGAGAGAAGCTAGCTTAAACAAATCTTGAATAATTGATTACTTTTGGGAAAAATAATCTTCATTTGAGGATCAAAAACAAAGGGAAATATATGTAAAAAAAAAATATGTTTTTGTTATTTTGAATGTGGAACAACAATACAAGAGCGATGTTATATTCTCTTGGGAAAATAATTATATTTTAAATATAGGATTATCGATGTCAGTATCTTTGTATTGATTTCAACAAAGCTTATATATATATATATATATATATATATATATATATATATATATATATATATATATATATATATATATATATATATATATATATATATATATATATATATATATATATTTCACTTATGGTTGTTGCTGTTCATGATTTCAAATCGTTACGTAATTGATATGTATTTGTTTTATATTACTCAAAGTTACTCAAACTTTCGGAAGCAAATAGACTGTTAAAACAATGAAGTATTAATTAATACAAAAAAAATCTGAATCCATTGCATAATGGACGTATTGCCTAGCTCGCGCCCAAGAAACCCCGAGTTTTAAGCCTTGAGGTAATTCGGGTCACATGTGTCTGCCAATGCTACTTTTTGGAAGAAGAAGAAGATAGTGGAGTCCCTCGTCTTTTACCCGTTTTACATAAATATTCTCAGTGGGTGAACCATTTGATGTTGTTCCGGTTTTACGTCACGGACTCCCTTTTCTACCAAGGGTTAGGACGGTTGCCTTCTTGCGAAGGACTTGTTTTGGCAGACGTAATCGTTACCCTGAGTGCATGACCTTGCAATCCTCAGACCGTGATGGGGCGCGAACCCTCGACCTGATGCCTCAAAGTCGCGGACGCTACCGCTTGAGTCATGGTGATTACGTGGGTGAACCATTAGATAGATGATATAAATGGTGTAGGTGTGCCTTTAAATCCAGCCACTGGTGAGTAAGCCAGATCAGTTCGATCCAAGTCCTAGGTTCGGATTACTGACGAGAACTGGTGTCAGAAAAAGCTTACGGCCATAAAAATTTGTCAAAACCCAATACCGAGTTTTCAAAAGGCTGGTGAACAAGAGCGACCTCATATGAAAATGGGAAACGGCTTCTATGTAAAAACAGTTGAATATATAAAATTATTTATTATATGTAAAAACAATCAAATGACTACACAATAGGTAATTTTAGTAATTACATAAATAGATAAATGTAGTAGTCACCGTGGCTCAAGCGGTAGCGTCCGCGACTCTGAGGCGTCAGGGCGAGGGTTCTCGCCCCGTCACGGTCTGAGGTTAGCAAGGGCATGCACTCAGGGTAACGATTACATTCGCCAAAACAAGTCCTTCTCAAAAAGGCAATCGTCCTAGCCCTTGGTAGAAAAGGGAGTTCGTGACGTAAAACCGAAACATAAATAGATAAATGTAAGTTGTAAGTGTAAGCGTACATAAAAAAAAAACTTACATTAAAAAAAAATGGAAATGAAAGAAGCAAATGCACGAAACGGTAGCTGAAGAAAACCGAATTGATAAATAATTATAGAGAAAATAAAAAGAAAAGACTAGAAAAACAAACGACCCAACACGGTTTGGAATGGGGCCCCCACACGCAAGGTTGTCTTGACCTATTAACATATTTCATCTTAAACTCTTCTTGATTCATGAGATGGGGTGGTAATCAGCCGTTGCTCCACCCCCCCCCTCCTATTTCTCTAACTCCAACCATTCCCGTCTTCTAACTCCACCCCTTCCCTTCCTTTATCTCCACCCCTTCCACTCCTTTAACTCCTCCTCCCTTCTAACTTCATCCCTTTTTCTAACTCCACCCCTTTATCTCCACCCCTTCGACTCCTTTAACTCCTCCTCCCTTCTAACTTCATTCCTTCTTCTAACTCCACCCCTTCCTCTCCTTTAACTCCTTCTCCCTTCTGACTTCATCCCTTCTTCTAACTCCACCCCTTCCCCTCCTTTATCTCCACCCCTTCCACTCCTTTAACTCCTCTCCCCTTCTAACTCCACCTCTTCCCCTCCTTTATCTCTACCCCTTCCACTCCTTTAACTCCTCCTCCCTTCTAACTTCATCCCTTCTTCTAACTCCATCCCTTCCCCTCATTTATCTCCTCCCCTTCTACTCCTTTAACTCCTCCCTCCTTCTAACTTCATCCCTTCTTCTAACTCCACCCCTTCCCCTCCTTTATCTCCACCCCTCCCACTCCTTTAACTCCTCCTCCCTTCTAACTCCACCCCTTCCCGTCCTTTATCTCCACCCCTTCCACTCCTTTAACTCCACCTCCCTTCTAACTTCATCCCTCTCTCTAATTCCAACACCCTTGCACGACTATCCCCCGTTTCATTCAAGAGATGGGGTGGTAAGCAGCTCGATTCCACCCTCCCCATCCTTTAACCCCACTCCCTTATATTCAGGCCAGCCCTGTTCTTCCTCTAATTCCACCCGCTCTACCCCCTATAACTTCACGCCCTCTCCACCATATTACTTCACCCCCTCTCCTCTCCTTCTCTCTCGCTCTTCATCAATCTAAATGTCTATCTATCTGTCTCTCTATCTATCTATCTTCGTTTGTTATGTCTTTATGGCAATGACTTACCAGCATAAATTTTTGCCTTTTATATTATATATATATATATATATATATATATATATATATATATATATATATATATATATATATATATATATATATATATATATATATATATATTCAAATAAACACATTAACATATGTGAACACATGAGTCATATATTACCCCTGACTGGGACTCGAACCTAAGACACATAATTACTGTGCCAAGGCGCTATCAACTACATCACTGAAGGTCTAAAGGAGAAACAAACCTTACAGCTTAACTGCTATACTAGGTATGAACGCATTTTATCTGAATGCCACTCTGTTCATATTACAGTTTCCCCCAACTTCAGATAGAATGCGTTCATTCCTAGTATAGCAGATCTAGTAGTAAGGTTTGTTTCCCTTTTAAGACCTTCTGTGGTGTAGTTGGTAGCGCCTTGGCACAGTCATTGTCCTAGGTTCAAGTCCCGGTCGGGGTAAAAATTTTTCATGTTTTCACATATGGTATTGTGCTTATTTGATTATTGTTGGTCCCAAATGAGATTGAGATTTGAATTAAATGCGAAAACGAAGCTACGAGTGAGGTTGGGGGAAACTGTAATAAGAACAGAGTGGCATGCAGATAGAATGCGTTCATTCCTAGTATAGTAGATATAGCTGTAAGGTTTGTTTCCCTTTTAAAACCCTCTGTGGTTTAGTTAGTAGCGCCTTAGGACAGTAATTATGTGTCCTAGGTTCAAATCCCGGACGGGGTAAAATTTATTCATGTTTTCACATACGGTAGTGTGCTTATTTGATTATATATATTCTGCTGCTGCTTCTTCTTCTGCTGCTGCTTCTTCTGCTTCTTCTTCTTCTGCTTCTTCTTCTTCTTCTGCTGCTGCTTCTTCTGCTGCTTCTTCTTCTTCTTCTTCTTCTTCTTCTTCTTCTTCTTCTTCTTCTTCTTCTTCTTCTTCTTCTTCTTCTTCTTCTTCTTCTTCTTCTTCTTCTTCTTCTTCTTCTGCTGCTGCTGCTGCTGCTGCTGCTGCTGCTGCTGCTGCTGCTGCTGCTGCTTCTGCTGCTGCTGCTGCTGCTGCTGCTGCTTCTTCTTCTTCTGCTGCTGCTGCTGCTTCTTCTTCTTCTGCTGCTGCTTCTTCTTCTTCTGCTGCTGCTGCTTCTTCTTCTGCTGCTGCTTCTTCTTCTTCTGCTGCTGCTTCTTCTTCTTCTTCTGCTGCTGCTTCTTCTTCTTCTTCTGCTGCTGCTTCTTCTTCTTCTGCTGCTGCTTCTTCTTCTTCTGCTGCTGCTTCTTCTTCTTCTGCTGCTGCTTCTTCTTCTTCTGCTGCTGCTTCTTCTTCTTCTGCTGCTGCTTCTTCTTCTTCTTCTGCTGCTTCTTCTTCTTCTGCTGCTGCTTCTTCTTCTTCTTCTGCTGCTTCTTCTTCTTCTTCTGCTGCTGCTTCTTCTTCTTCTGCTGCTGCTTCTTCTTCTTCTGCTGCTGCTTCTTCTTCTTCTGCTGCTGCTTCTTCTTCTTCTGCTGCTGCTTCTTCTTCTTCTGCTGCTGCTTCTTCTTCTTCTGCTGCTGCTTCTTCTTCTTCTGCTGCTGCTTCTTCTGCTGCTTCTTCTGCTGCTGCTGCTTCTTCTGCTTCTGCTGCTTCTTCTGCTTCTGCTTCTGCTTCTGCTTCTGCTTCTGCTTCTGCTTCTTCTGCTTCTGCTTCTTCTGCTTCTGCTGCTTCTGCTTCTTCTGCTTCTGCTTCTTCTGCTTCTGCTTCTGCTTCTTCTGCTTCTGCTGCTTCTGCTTCTTCTGCTTCTGCTTCTGCTTCTGCTTCTTCTGCTTCTGCTTCTTCTGCTTCTGCTTCTTCTGCTTCTGCTTCTTCTGCTTCTT
>JAXCGZ010017412.1:0-5000 GCA_037179515.1 Halocaridina rubra | reverse complement strand
TGATGTAGCGCCATTATCATAACACTCAGAGCGTTACAATTCCGACTGAATGAACATTAGGTCAATTGATTATTGGGAATATCTTCAACACTGGATATTGAATTATAGTATCCCCCCCCCTATATTTAATAGTAAATATAATGCCCTTGGTAAGTATCGAAATTGTATGTACAGTGTATCGGGAATTAAATAGTCAAATGCACTTTGGTTGTACTTGCATATATATATATATATATATATATATATATATATATATTTATATATATATATATATATATATATATATATATATATATATATATATATATATATTATATATATATATATATATATATATATATATATATATATATATATATATATATATATATATATATATACTATATATATATATATATATATATATATATATATTATATATATATATATATATATATATATATATATATATATATATATATATATATATATATATATATATATATATATTTATATGTATATATATATATGTGTGTGTGTGTGTGTGTGTGTGTGTGTGTGTGTGTGTGTGTGTGTGTGTGTGTGTGTGTGTGTGTGTGTGTGTGTGTATTTCATTACCTAATTGTGTATTTGGAGAAGAACCACAAACTCGTAACTTCCCGTCTCATGATCGGTTCCAGTTTGTACTTAGTGATGTTTATCATACTTGTCATTAAAACTATGGATTGAGTTAGCATTAACTACCTCCTGACTTAGCGAATTCTAATTGTCAACTACTTTTACACTAAAAAGAAAAAAAAAATACTTCCTTACATCCTGCAACCCCTTTGAAAGAGAGATATGTAATATATTGACAAATCAAGGCATTTCCTCTGAAGAAGTCTTGATTAAAGAGCTTTCTCGCAAACCAAATTGGGTCTCCTTCACAAAAACGATATCAAAGGGATTTGAATATGTGGCTTACAAACTGAATCAATGGCCTACAGGCACAATTGTCCAGCCATTTCGCGGGAGCAAACAATGGGCACAGTATGGGTTATCTACAAAACATCCCAAACTACAGTCATCTTATCGCCGTCCACTCACAAGAGACTTCTCCTGGAGAGATGGCTCTTATAACCCTAGACACTCACCTAGGCATACAAAATTTGGGAAGGCCCGATCATACCATGGCTCGTGCTTAAATCAGCATTACCCATCCAATGGCAGGTACACTCACCAGGATCCATGGGCTAACCCCAGAACACACTATAATGATGAATTCCCAGCAGAATCACACAGTCGAAACAAATTATGGACAAACCCAAGAACAAACTACAACTATGACTATGGATACCACCCTGATGAAATATGGTAAGAATGTAACATTAGTACATGTGAACGCTCAGTCCCTTCTCGCTCATTTTGAGGAAATAATAATGCTAACAAAAGACTACAACATAGACATCCTCTGTGTAAGTGAAACTTGGCTTCCTCCTACAACTGAAAATAAATATGTGAATATCCCAGAGTTTAAAATATTCCACAATCCCCATGGCCGAGGGGTGGGTTCTGTATATATGCTAGAAATTATCTTAATGCATCAGAAATAACCACAGGTCTTGAAAAAACTGAAGAGCTCGAAATTTATGGATCACTGTGCAGTATCAGAAACTTACATCTTTCATTGTAGGGTGTGTTTACCGTCACCCTAAAGCACCTACCAGTTCATTCAATCATCTGCTAAAATCATTTCAGAAATATCTGTGTGCGCCATAAACCCATGTACATTCTTGGTGACTTTAATGATGACTTGCTCTCAGCAGATAACAAAATGAAAAGGGTGATCAACACTGTGAAGATAACACAAATAGTGACAAAACCGACCCGCATAACCCCTTATTCTTGGACTCTAATAGATCTGATAATAACAAATAAAGTGGAAAGTATGCCCTATTTGGTTTAGTTCCCTGCCCAATTGCAGATCACGAGCTCAACATTGCTATGCTAAACATAAACAAGCCCAAAAGGAAGCCTCTCTTCAAAACATTCCGGTGTCTAAAAAATTACTCCCCTGATATCTTTTGTGAAGCATTAATCAACAACACAAATGTAATTAATAGTATTAAAAGTACAGATAACGTCGATTTGCAGGTTGAGATTCTAACAAAAGTCTTCTTTGAATGCTTAGATAGTTGTGCGCCCATTCTAACAAGAAAAATAACCCGCCCCTCAGCCCCCTGGCTAACTAATGACATCAAAGATGCAATGCAAATCAGAAATCAAATACGAAAAGAGCTAAAAATTAATAGATATGATATGACTCTCCGAGAACGTTATAAAGCAGAAAACAAACGCGTCAGATCTCTCATCAATGTAAGTAAAAAAGACTTTTACAAAAAATATTTAATGACTCTAGACGTGATACAGCGGCAACATGGAAAGTGATAAGAAACATGATACCAAATGAAAAGACTACCTCAGAAAGTTATGAAAATATTACAGAGTTGAAAGACAAAGCGGAAAACTTTGATAACTATTTTGCTAACGTTGGCAAAAATACATATGAGAAAACACAAGAAAACATCAACTCAGTGAATATGAGTAATTACTTAAGAGTCAATTCTTCCAATGTAAGCACAAGAGAATACTTCAAGATAAATCCTATTGAATGCGCTACCCTAATTCTTACCATAAAGAGACTAAGAAACTCTGGTTCTTATGGTCCAGATGGTATTGCATTTCAATTCATCAAAGAAGCTCTACCCATGATTGTATCTTATATTCTAACTATTATGAACACTTCCATTGTCACTAAAAAGTTTCCTGACTTGGAAAAAATCACATGTAGTACCTCTGCATAAAAAGGGGGACAGAGAAGATGTGACAAACTATCATCCCATTTCCCTGCTACCCATTTTCTCTAAAATATTAGAAAAAATTGTTGCATGCCAACTTATGTCATATTTAGAGTCAAATAGACTATTAGCTATTAACCAACATGGTTTCAGACCGAAATTCTCGACGGAAACTGCACTGCTCAAAGTTACGAATAGTATCTATAATAATATAGATATGAAAAAATATCTCTTCTTGTATTATTAGACATATCAAAAGCCTTCGACAGTGTAAACCATGAAATTCTTATAAGTAAATGTACTAACCTAAATATTTGATCCGAGCTGGTTTAGAGAGTATCTATCTTGTCTCAACCATCCTATACATCCTAACAACATTATCTCTATGCCAAAAAATGTACCATTTGGTGTTCCACAGGGATCAGTACTACTTTTACGTAAATGATCTATCTTCTTCCATTTCTGACTGTCTAGTCGTACAATATGCAGATGACACTCAACTACTTCTTAGTGGTGATATTAATAATCTCCCAGACTAACCTTAAGAGCAGAAAACACTCTGTCAAGAATTAAAACGTATTTTCAAGAAACTGGTCTCTTAATTAACGAAAGAAAGACACAATGCATGTTTATTGGTTCAAGTTCCCATATAGCACAAATTTCAGAAAACACAACAATAAATTTTTGCGACAATATTATTACACCTAGCAAAACAGTCAAAAACCTAGGAATTCACTTTTATAACTACATGTTGTTTGATTCCCACATAGCTAAAGTATGCAAAAAGGTTACAGGAACATCAATGTACTTATCACGTATAAAAGATAATTTTGAGACTACCACTCGAATAACTGTTGTTGAATCTCTAGCCCTAAATCACATTAATTACTGCACAACTGTTGGGGAGCTACTACTAAGACTCAGATAAACAGAATACAGAAGCTTATTAATTTTGCAGCTCGAGTTGCCCTGGGAGGAATAAGAAAATATGACCACATCACACCAGCTCTCAATAAACTTGGGTGGCCGAGGGCAGAAAACAAGGTCGCTTATGCTATTTATGTTTTTGTATACAAAATTTTGGACCATCATTATCCTAGCTGGCTATTTGACTAAAAAACAGTCAGGGACCTAAGGGGAACCAACACAAGACAGAGCAGTGAGCTCTTTATTCAGAGAACACACACAGAATCAGGTCCAAAGTTGATCACTATTAAAGGGCCAACACTCTGGAACAATATTCCAGAGCATCTTAAAAATGTATCCTCCTTCACAGTTTTTCAAAGGCCAAATTATATAGTATTCTTTTAGGACAAGTAGTTTGCTGCTCACACATAAACTAAACTTAATTATTTAATGCAATTTCCCTTAACACTAACCTCTCTATATGTAAACTGATATCGACTTCTCTGTTCTCTAAGTTAAAAACTAATTATTTTCATTGTAAGGAAAACAAATATGGTGATGATGCCGATAATAACGATACTGTATCGAGTTTTATTATTACTACTTTATTATTAACATTATTTTTAACATTCTTATTACAGCATTACTATTTTCCAGGAAAGCTATATTTAATTTAATTGTATGTATTACCCTTTTACGTATTAGTGCAATTACATGTTTACTTTTAAGTTACTTTTACTTTTAGAAGAATAACCATTGTACAAAAAGGGGAAATAAATGTTTGTTTGTTTGTTTGTTTGCAAAGAAATTTTTTACGACGTTCCAAACTATAAACCTCTAGTTCTATTGCCAGCCATATCAAAATATCGATCCCTATCCACTCTGTCATAATCATGAAAGAATTTAATAACCGTCACCATATTCCCTCCTCATTCTTCTAGCTTCAGGTGATGGTAGATCTAATTCACTTAGCTTCTCATCATAACTGAGATTGCATATTTCTGGCACCAGTTTCTTGGCATGTCCTTTGAACTTTTTCAAGCTTAACAACGTGCTTTTTCAAGTGTGGATTCCAAAGGGGGCTGCATATTCAAACTTTTGTCTCACATAAGTTACATAAATATTTCTGAACATTTCCTTGTCCATTGTGCCTGAGGGCTACCCTTACATTTACTAAGCAAGCATATGCTGTCCTTACTATGCCATTTAAATGCATTTCTGGAGACAAATTTGCTAGTATGTTTATTCCTAGATTTCTCTCATTCACTGTCTCTTGAA
>JAXCGZ010017411.1:27500-69968 GCA_037179515.1 Halocaridina rubra | reverse complement strand
AAAAAAAATCTTTCCTGATGTGTATTGACATGTTGTCATGGTATAATGGATTGAAGACTTATCTGCCAATCTATCAGTTAAGGCTAAATGATTAGGTTGTCTTAAAAATTATATTAAAAAAAAAACTCATTTTACTCATGTAGACGACGTGGAAGGGATAGCAGTGGCGTCTGTCGTCTCCTAACCCCCTCGAAGGTAGCATTATAATGAGTACTACTTAAGTAGGTAGAAAGAGGCGTACCAGACAAGTGAACAGGATAATATTCACTTATCCTGTAAATTTTCTTCTTACAATAATAATAATAATAATAATAATAATAATAATAATACTAATAATAACAACAAATAATAATAATAATATCATTGTTCGTTTGTTCCGGTTTTACGTCACGGACTCCCTTTTCAACCAAAGGCTAGGACGGTCGCCTTCTTGTGAAGGACTTGTTTTGGCAGATGTAATCGTTACCCCGAGTGCATGCCCTCAGATGGGGACTACTATCCAATGAAGTACTGATGATGTCAAAATCTCTTTGCTAATAATAGTAATGTCAAAGGATAAAAATTGACCAATAGCTGTTAAAGTCCGTCTATGAAAGACCTTCAGAGGCCCGCCACGTTAGTTACAAAAGACCCAGGGGCATGGTCCTCCAACGAAGTAGGTCAATAGATAACGCAGTTAGATAGATAACTCTCGAAATATATCTATGTAGAGGAAAACATACTTGCTGCTGGTAATTATATCAAATAAAAATTCAAGTTAACTATGAAGAAACGCAATTCCAAAAATCCATTATTGAATAAATAATGTTAAGAGACATTTAATTATATGACATAAATTTGAAGAAAACATAAAAAAAGTCAATGATCGAGATAAGAATATAGAAAACATCTGATAAAACACACCAAAGACAGAATAAAATAGAAAGAGAGAAAGACGGTAAAAGAAGAACAGATGCCCAGGAGGCAGTGGCTGATGAGATGGCTCGCAGGCGCAAATGGCGTAGTAAAAGTAAGAATGGGGAAAAAGAAGGCAGATTGAGAGGGGGGGAAAAATGAATCCTGGGGGAAATTTATGCCATCGGGCCTGCCAAAGGGAAAACAAGGAAGGACATGAAGTGGAGGAAAGGAGATGAGGCGGTAAGTGTAAAGGAAACTTGAGGGAAACTGTAGAAAGAAATTAAACAAATAATATTAGTAACATAGAGGAAAATAGTAGAGAAAATAGATATAGAAGAATAAATATAGGATAAACCCATAATATACAAAATGAAAAGGAGCTCAGAGGAAAGATTAGGTAATATGGATAATGATGATGAGATAGAGGAGGAAGAGAAAGAAGAGGAGGAAAAGGACATTAGGTGAAATGGATAATAATAATGAGATGGAGGAAAAAGAAGAGGAGGAAAAGGAGAAGATTATGTGAATTGGATAATGCTGATGAGATGGAGGAGGAAAAGGACATTAGGTGAAATGGATAATAATAATGAGATGGAGGAAAAAGAAGAGGAGGAAAAGGAGAAGATTATGTGAATTGGATAATGCTGATGAGATGGAGGAGGAGATGGAGAAGGAGGAGAAGGAGGAGGAGGAGAGTAGATGAAATAGATAATGATGATGAGATGGAGGAGGAGGAGGAGGTGGAGAAAGAAGAAAAGCAAGAGGATGAAATGGAGAAGAGTAGATGAAAGGGATAATGATGATGAGATGGAGTAGGAGGTGGAGGAAAAAGAGGAGGAGGAAAAAGAGGAGAAGGAGGAGGAAGAGGAGACGGGGATGAAAGCATCGTGTGCCCTGAGGTTGTTTGTCTCGACCAAATTGACATTCTTGCAATTTAACTGACTTTCTCTAGGATTACGAAAACGAAAGGCAACCCCCCAGGATAGATTTAAGATATACCCCCCCACTTCCCTCCCCCCAACAAGTTTTCCTTTTCTTCTTTCTTTCCTCCTTCCTTCATGCTTATTCTTCTTGCCTTTCTCTTTATATATATATATATATATATATATATATATATATATATATATATATATATATATATATATATATATATATATATATATATATATATATTTATATATATATATATATATATATAAATATATGTGTGTGTGTGTGTGTGTGTGTGTGTTACAGTTTCTCATCTGGTCAGTATTACATCACACCTCTCCATTAATGACATCCAATTATCATATTTATGTAATTTATATACAAGAGCCATATTCCCCCTTATAAGGGGGGTGGCTGAGTCAAAGCAAACTACCTTGACTCTTTGCGAGAAGGAAAGAATGGAAGGGATTCCTAATCCCCTCGCTCCGCCCCATTTAGTCGACATTAATTAAATCCGATTCAATTTTCTACTTTAATTCTTTTTTTTTTTTTTACTTCTACTTCATAATAAAAACCTCGTTTTACGTGTAATTATGAATCCCCATTATGGGAGTGGACGCAGAGTGATGGGGAACTAAGGTTGAATGCCCTTCTTAGTGCCCCGCGGTTGGCTGAGTCGAGGGTCTGCTAACTCCCAAATCGAGTATCTTATCCAATCGAATTAATGTCAATATTAGTCCCAATTAATTTTTTTTTATGAGTGTGACACCGGGACAGGCAAAAACTGCCCTAATCAATAAAGGCTGGGGCACAAGAAAACACCAAGACAAAGGAAAAGAAAAAGGTTAAGAACAAGACAGAAATGAGGTAATATCACACAAAGGAAAACTACAGACAGAAAAAAACAGTCAAAGTACAGAGGACCCAGAGATATGGAGGACTAGGCCCTGAGATGACGTTAGATCCGCTTTTTGAAGGATGATAGGTCATAAGAATTAGGAAAGACAGAAGGAGTGGGGGTGGACATGCAAAGTGACTTGGGGATTAGGGATGAATGCCATTCCTAGCAGCCCACGGTAGTAGCCTAGTCAAAGTAAGCTTTAGTTATTGAGTTAAAAGCTTCAAGCTTAAACTCCAAGCTCAGTGTATACTTTCCTACTTAGCTAGCAAGTAATGAGATGTAAATTAAAAATTTTCTTAGTGATAGCCTGCAAAATTTTAAAGCTTTTAGCTTTTCAGTTCTAAGCTTTAAGCTTGAATTCTTCTTAGTTTCTTCTATATAATACTTCTTGTCTTTTTTAGCAACTCTATCTTTCCTAAATCAAGCTTCAAGTTACTCTCTTTCCTCAATCATAATTCAAGCTTTTCCTTTAAGCTTTCGAATATCCACCCACATGCGGATATGTATTTTGTCTATTACAGCTCCCAGCTTTTAACTTTCAGCTTTAGGAATTCAACCCTCGAGCATTTCCTCTTTTCTGAGAGGGTAATAATATTATTTTCCATTTTTTTTCCCTTTCGTGAATTCGGTAGCGGAACAGGTAAGTGTAATTACCTTACCATGAATAAATTATACACCAAAATTCAATGGTCTCAATTCACTAAAGTCAATAACGATATTCTTAAAGGTAATTCTTACCCCTAAGAGTAGGGTAATAACATCATATGGTTAAAAAAAAAAGGAATTATTACTTTCGCCGCAAATTTTACGTACATTCCACAAAGGTTTTGAAATAATACATAACAACAACAACAACGAAAAAAATAACAACAACAATAACTACGAGAAATACAACAACGACAATAATTATAATAATTATAATAATAACTACCCTTGTAGTCACCGTGGCTCAAGCGATAGCGTCCGCGACTCTGAGGGGTCAGGTCGAGGGCTTGCGCCCCGTCACGATCTGAGGTTAGCAAGGGCATGCACTCAGGGTAACGATTACATCTGCCAAAACAAGTCCTTCGCATGACGGCAACCGTCCTAGCCCTTGGTAGAAAAGGGAGTCAGTGACGTAAAACCGGAACAAATAATAATAACTACCCTTACCATCTTTATCCCTAAACCTTCTAACGATGTTTTACCTATATCTGTAAAAAAGTTGAATACGGGACCTTCTAGGTCTGAGCCAGGGTCTGTTCCATAGATATATGAAGGGCAGCGGCCCAGTGTATTACTGATTACGCATTTTATTTATTGTCTTTTGAATAGTTTTTAATATATTGCAAGAGTCGTTGACTGTCTTGATGTCAATAAAGAAAATTAATCTTTATGCTCTCTCTCTCTCTCTCTCTTGAACACACACACACACGCACGCGCGCGGGCACACACACACACACACACATACATACATACATACATACACACACACATACATACATACGTACATACATACATGCATACACACACACACGTTCATTCTGAGTGAGACATGTCCCAAAATAAAGATAACCAATTTTAGAATCAAAGGTAAAAAATAAGGAAATGGGAAAATGAGTAGGAAAAACACAGAGGAAATAAGCGAAAACAAGAATCCAAAAGGAAACAAGGAAGAAAGAAAAAGGCATAGAAAAAAAGGAAACAAAGACGGAAAGAAGGCATAGAAAAAAGGAAACAAAGACGGAAAGAAGGCATAGAAAAAAAAGGAAATGGTAAAGGAAAAAAAAAGGAAACAAGGATGGAAAAAAGGCATAGAAAAAAAAGGAAACAATGATGGAAAAAAGAAGGTACAGAAAAAAAGGAAATGTTAAAGAAACAAAAGGATATAACGAAGAAAAAAAGAAGGCATAGAAAAAAAAGGAAACAAGGTCGGAAAAAGAAGGCATAAAAAAAGGAAAAGTTAAAGAAAAAAAAGGAAACAAGGATGAAAAAAAAGGCATAGAAAAAAAAGGAAAAGTTAAAGAAAAAAATTAGGAAACAAGGATGGAAAAAAGAAGGCATAGAAAAATAAAGGAAAGTTAAAGAAAAAAAGGAAACAAGGATGGAAAAAAGGCATAGGAAATAAAAAGGAAAAGTTAAAGAAAAAAAGGAAACAAGGATGGAAAAAAGAAGGCATAGAAGAAAAAAGGAAAAGTTAAAGAAAAAAAAAAGGAAACAAGGATGGAAAAAAGAAGGCATAGAAAAAAAAGGAAAAGTTAAAGAAAAAAATTAGGAAACAAGGATGGAAAAAAGAAGGCATAGAAAAAAAAGGAAAGTTAAAGAAAAAAAGGAAACAAGGATGGAAAAAAAGGCATAGGAAATAAAAAGGAAAAGTTAAAGAAAAAAAGGAAACAAGGATGGAAAAAAGAAGGCAAAGAAGAAAAAAGGAAAAGTTAAAGAAAAAAAAAAGGAAACAAGGATGGAAAAAAGAAGGCATAGAAAAAAAAGGAAAAGTTAAAGAAAAAAATTAGGAAACAAGGATGGAAAAAAGAAGGCATAGAAAAAAAAGGAAAGTTAAAGAAAAAAAGGAAACAAGGATGGAAAAAAAGGCATAGGAAATAAAAAGGAAAAGTTAAAGAAAAAAAGGAAACAAGGATGGAAAAAAGAAGGCAAAGAAGAAAAAAGGAAAAGTTAAAGAAAAAAAGGAAACAAGGACGGAAAAAAGAAGGCATAGAAAAAAAAGGAAAAATTAAAGAAAAAAACTGAAAACACTGAAGATCACAAGCCCATAATGCACTAGTTAGACACAGACACAGTTAGACAAGAAATACTGTAATCCTTAAAAAGCTAAATATATATATATATATAAAAAAATAGAGGAAATTATAAATAAATATATGAATATATATCATAATATAAAATAATAATAATAATAATAATAATAATAATAATAAACCTTCATTTCCATTATACAATGGGTATTCGTCAGCCGGGGCAAGCCTCAACCCCCCACTGTGGTGCCCAGCCACAGCAATAACCTGCCAGTAAACAGATAAAACTCCCGGTCTTGGACGAGAACCGATCCCTCGACCTCGTGAATGCGAAGCAAGCGGGTTATCCGTACTACAACTATGATAGTGAGTGGATTAGGTAAGAGTGACCAAAAAATAAAAAAAAATAGAGAGAGAGAGAGAGAGAGAGAAAATAGATTTGCAATATTTGCTTCTCTCTATTAATTCTTCATATAATCCCATTCATCCTCTACCTCCCCCCCTGCCCCACCCAGTTTTATCCCCCATCCCAGACGACAGCTTATTTACCCCCACCCCCCCAATATCCCCTTTCCAACAAAGTCGTCCTTTCTCTCGCTTCATGAAATCGATTCGCAGTGATATGGAAAAAGTCATTTTAATTAGCCTTTAAGTACATTTGCACTTTTCGGATATTATATACTTAATTAGAACTCTCTCTCTCTTTCTCTCAATTCCGTGTATGTATGAGAACATGTGTGCGAAAGCTACAAGATGAGCACTTTTGTTTGTATTTGAGTCCCAGCTCGTGAGAGGTACTGTTCCATCACTGACTTAACATCTCTAATGGCATATCACTATCCTTTCCTTCTTACCCTCAAATGGGAGTAGCGAACTCGGGATCTCTTGATCTGGCGCCAGGCGCCATAGCCATTCAACCACGACAATACTAAACATACTCGGGTTTTCTTTCCTGTTTTGCGTCACAGTTCGTCTTCATGAATAGGAGAGGACACAGAATTGGTTAGAGCTTGGGGATTAAGATTTAGCTATTGATATGAAGTACCCAGCAAAACCTCACGAGTCACTGATTCTTTTAGCTTGAAGGAGATGCTTCCATCTCATATATTTCAAGAGGGATTTTTTTTTTCATACCGAGGGATGTTGATTGAACATGTGACACTTGATTATGTAACATGTGACGACATAGTATCGAATGAGTTTGTACAACCCCAACTTGCATGACACGATATCTCGTTACCGCAATACGAGTGTAAGGTCCGATTTATACAAGTGTGAAAACTCAAGTAGCGTACAAATCACTAAGTATACACGTGCACATATCACGAAGTATACACGTATACATACTTAAGAGCAGAGCAAAGCAACCATATGGGTTGAGAATGGATCATGGTTCAATTGTCGACTCGTGGAGGTAGTTTGATACTCTAAGTAATATTGAAAGAAAGAACAAAACTCTGTAAAATAACTTCGATAGAACATTATTGTAGCGTGCGTAAAATTAATTTAAAATAACTTTATATATGTTAAAAAAAAAAATGGGTTAGCTCAGGTCGAACTAGTTAATTTTTTTTTTATGATTGTGACACCAGAACGGGAAAAAAAAACTGCCCTCATCGGGGCTGGGCTCGAAGGAAAGAGAACTTAAAGACAAACAGAGATGGGGAGTGTTGCGAGTTGTCAGATGTGAAGGGATAATAAGACATGTGTGAAGAATATCCAAGAATATTCGGTGTTGATGTAGGCATAGAAAAACAACCAAAATAGAAGGAAGACTTAACATCAAACTTTCACCTAGTTTAAAATACAAATATAAATTAATAAATAAATAAATAAATAAATAAATAAAATAAATAGGAAGGGTAGGTTCTATATTTGAGGAAAAAGTAACTAATATTAAAATCAAAATAAAATTAGGTCTGTGAACGGTTTACCTGACTCTACAGATCAAGGTATCTGTTAGATTATCTGAGAAGAATGAAGTGAGTTGAACATATATATTTTCGTTCGTTCGTTCGTTCCGGTTTTACGTCACGGACTCCCTTTTCTACTAAGGGCTAGGACGGTAGCCTTGCACGAACCCTCGACCTGATGCCTATGAGTCGCGGAAGCTACCGCTTGAGCCACGGGGACTACGAGTTGAACATATACATAAATATAGATATTTAATAAGTATTCCAAGCTTGGAACGCACATACTTAGATACAGATAGTATGAGCTAACGCTAAACACTCAGAAGAATGGTTAAATAGACATATACATATAGATAATAATATAGGTAGACTATTATACAGGCAACAGGTAAATAGACAGTCTGATGAAGTCTATCTGTTTACAGATATACAGAGTTACATAGTTAGAGAGGAAGGTAGATGCACATATATGATGATACAGTACACTGATTAATGTGATGATACAGTATACAGAGAAATGGAGAAAGAGAGTGAGAGAGAGAGAGAGAGAGAGAGAGAGAGAGAGAGAGAGAGAGAGAGAGAGAGAGAGAGAGAGAGAGAGAGAGTAATAATAATAATAACCTTTATTTCCATTACAATACAATGGGTATTCGTCAGCTGGGACAAGCCCCAACCCCCACTGTGGTGTCCAACCACAGCAGTTCCTGCCAGTAAACAGCTTAAACTCTCGGTCTTGGACGGGGACCGATCTTTCGACCTCATGAATGCGAAGCCAGCGCGTTACCACTGTACTAGCCAGTACAGAGAGAGAGAGAGAGAGAGAAGAGAGAGAGAGAGAGAGAGAGAGAGAAGAGAGAGAGAGAAGAGAGAGAGAGAGAGAGAGTGAGAGAGAGAGAGAGAGAGAGAGAGAGAGAGAGAGAGAGATTAATGGCAATCATTCTTCTTTTTTTCTCCCTGGAGAAAGAGAAAGAGAGAGAGAGAGAGAGAGAGAGAGAGAGAGAGAGAGAGAGAGAGAGAGAGAGGAGAGAGAGAGAGAGAGAGAGAGAGAGAGATTAATGGCAATCACTTTTTTTTTCTCCCTGGCGTGCTTGTTGTGTTTGCTCTAACTCATTTTTAAATCATGTCTGGTTCATTTTCTCAATAACTACTAGTGTGTGCTCGCCTATTCAGCCAAATGGACTTCCAGTTCTCTCGCCTATTATTTAATAAATGTCAACAGTAATCGCAGTTTCCAGGTTTTTCGAAGCAGATCTTTACTTCACCGTCATGAAGACTGGAATTAATTTTAGATAATTTGTTAGATGTTTATACGTATTTTTTTGACGACAGTTGTCTGAGTATCTCTCTTCTTCTTCTCTCTTTCGAGTATCTGATGGGACCTTTATTTGAGTCTGCCTCTTTCCTTGGCGAAAACGAGATGACAATGGTATATTCTTAAGACCTTTCATCCTTCAAAAAGCAGATCTCTCGTCATCTCAGAGCCTAGTCCTCCATATATCTGGGTAATCTGTACTTTGACTTTTTTTCTGTCTGTCATTTTCCTTTGTGTGACATTGCCTCATCTCTGCCTTGTCCTTAACCTTTTTCTTTTCCTTCGTCTTGGTATTTTCTCGTGCCCGGGCCTTTATTGATGAGGGCAGTTTCTGCCTGTCCCGGTGTCGCTCATAAAAAAATAAAAAAAATATAATGCTTGTGGAAAAACTACTAGTAGTAGAATCGATGGCCTCATAGTCTCTGGTTAGTACAGGGCGGCAGATCGGTTCCCGTCCAAGGCTGAGAGTTTAAGGTGTTTACTGGGAGGTTACTGCTGTGGCTGGGGGGTTGGGGCTTGCCCCGGCTGACGTTCTGAGGAACATCTTAGATGGATATCGGAACTGAAACCCGACAACCTTTCAACCTTTTAATGAAATAGATTCTACAGATACAAAGACATATGGTGGGCTATTGGTGGGTCCTAATGCCATACGCGCCCAGACACGAGAACAGGCCCGCACATGCCTGACCTGAGCCTCTGCTCCTAGTAAAAATCTAGCTTCAGTTAAGAAGGGTGTAACCGGAGAAACATTATGCGCTACAGGGCATATCTCTCCCTCCCTGAACTGCGAATTCGCGACCACTCTGAGATTACTTTTCCCTTCAAATAAGAAAAAAATCGCTTGAAAAAGATAAATTTTAATATTTCAGATACTGCCGGTATCGATGACGCTATCATATATATATATATATATATATATATATATATATATATATATATATATATATATATATATATATATATATATATATATATATATATAATACAGTAGAAACCATCTCAGAGATGTTATTAATCAAGATCTCTCGAAAAGTGTTATCATAATGATTATAATATCAATCAATGCAAAAAAAAATTACCCTCAACCAATCGGTACTTCCATATTTTCTATTTAACTTCTTAGCCAACATCTAAATGCAGAGTGCATTAGTTTCATTCGATATCTTTACTTTTACATGTTTCCCGAGAGCAGTGGTGCCATTAAAATGGCACTATTCCCATCGTCTTGGATTGGCACTATTCCCATAGTCTTGGATTCCCCCAGATAGCATTACTTCATTGATAATTCATTATTTTCATTCGATATCTTTACTTTTACAGGTATCCCGAGAGCAGACTTGCCCGCCTTTTTAATGGCACCATTCCCATCGTCTTGGATTCCCTCAAACAACATTACTTCATTGATCGAGATGGCAAGATGTTCAGGCACATTCTGAATTACATGAGACATGGAAAGACTCTCCTTCCCGATGACTTCACCGACCACGACCTCTTACTGGAAGAAGCCAGATTTTTCGAGATAAACGGTAAGGATTAGACACTGTTCGATTGGCACCAACGTTTCTATAACGGTGCCCAACTGACTCATACTCTAGTGGCACTCTGTAGTAAAGGTTTTGAAGGAGAAATTAGGTAAAAACTCTGGATGTGTATTCAGGAAAAATACTATACATAAAGTCTGCAATAGGATTAAAGGCATGCTTACACAAACACACGCACACACATATGTACCCTTGAGATATACTTGCGTTACGTCCCCCTCAATAAATATAAAAAAAAGAAAAAAATGCACTATAAAATTTGCCAAAGTATGTCCTAAGACCTTAGCAGAAGCATAGTACTCTAACCTAACTTTTATACCAAGTTAGGCTTCAATAGAAATTTAAAGATGCAGAGAAAAAACAAATATGACCTAATGTCAGAGTTGTTTATGTCGTGAAGATATATTGCCCAGAAATTCAACGAGGTACTTTGCGTCGCAAGGCGTTGCAGGCGAGGACGATGTAAAAAAAAAATTACGACATTAATAATCAGAGATTGAAAGCTAGTGATAACTACAAGATGGAAAAATAATAATAATGATAATATCAAAATGACGCCATATCTCGCTGAAGCTAAAAATCCTCACCATTTCTATCGGGTGGTTCGGGATAAAAAGAAAAAAAAACCTGGCGAGGATTCATTTGGCATCCTATTGCTCCCCTATCTACGTTAGTCGGCACTTACGACACGTAAGGAATACAGGTGTAAATATGAAAAATCCGAGATGAATTTTTTTATTTTTTTCAGGTTTAGTGAAGCAGGTGGAGGAGCTGAAAAGATCGCGGTACGAAGCTCGCAAATCATCGTTAGCGTCGTCACCTCATTCGTCCTCAGACAACACCAACTCCTCCTCCTCAACCTCTTCTTCCACTACTTCCTCGTCCATTTCCCACAGACCCCTCGTCAATGGCATCAAGAGAGAGGACGACACACATGGATATGATGTAAGCCTGCCATGCTCATCACATAGTAATACAATGTAATGCTGTGTTAATATGGTACTCCCCAAAGTACTATAATGGTTCTATGAAAATCGTTTTGGATTATTTGTTTGTCATGTACTAAACACTGAGAAGAGTGCAATATAATAATAATGATAATAATAATAATAGCTATTATTATTATTATTATTATCACCATTAATAATACAACTTTCCCCCCTTTAGGCCGCATTCACACCAAAGTGGCACATCGCACGTGGCATGCCACGTGCGACGTGCCACCCCGGTGCGAAAGCGACCTTACAAATTCTGCATTAAATTAAAAATGTGTAAACGAAATTTGTAAAATACTGTACTTAATAACAACAAAGATGAAGAGGTAACTTAGTGTATTACAGATAAGGTGCTTGAAAGATTATATTAAAGACAAAGTCCATATCTATATTTAGACTAAAACTGATGGCTGCTTGCGACTTGTTTTGTAAGAATACTGTACTGAGTGTGGTATGAATTTGTTACTTTTTTGTAATTACACTCGAAGTATGTAGGTTGGGCATTTACTGACAAGTATCGAAGCCATACTGATAAAAATATTGATTACTATCACACATGTAACGGTGCGTTCACCAAGTCTGCTTAGTTGACAGAATCTACCACATGAGGAAGAGGTCCACCTTTCCTAGTTCTCAAATGACTGGGAAAAAGAAACCCTTTAAAGAACTTTCCCAAACTCAAGAAACTTACGTCAAAACGTAATTAGGCAAGACTGAAAAGATAAATAAAAACAAAAAATTATCCCAAGAAAGGGAAAACAAAATAGGGGATGGTATATTCTTTCCCTTATAATTTCAGGTGATTGCTCTCAATATTTGTCCTGATTTGGGAGAACGTGTCATGCTCTCGGGGGAAAGTTGCGTCATCGAAGAGATTTTTCCCGAAGTAGCTCAGGCCATGATGGATGCACGTTCCTCACTCTCTTGGAATCACGACATGAGGTTTATCATAAGGTGAGTGAGAGAGAGAGAGAGAGAGAGAGAGAGAGAGAGAGAGAGAGAGAGAGAGAGAGAGAGAGAGAGAGAGAGAGAGAGAGAGAGAGAGAGAGAGAGAGAGAGTCTGTCAATGGTTTCCCATAGTAATGCTGACACATGATTTTTTTCACGTAACCTGCATACTCATATGCATGAAGCTGACTCATTTTGTTGTTTGGCAATTTTGTAATATAACTGCATTTTGTCATCTCCAGATTTCCGTTGAATGGTTATTGCAAGTTAACATCCATTCAAGCCATCCAACGTCTTCTTAACTCGTCCTTCACCCTAGTGGCCAGTAACGGAGGTGGCGTGGAAGGTCAGCAGTTCTCAGAGTACCTCTTCTGCAGGAGAACGGTTCCCCTGTGATTGTTCCTCTAGAAGCCTGCGACT
This sequence comes from Halocaridina rubra, assembly GCA_037179515.1. NCBI lineage: Eukaryota > Metazoa > Arthropoda > Malacostraca > Decapoda > Atyidae > Halocaridina > Halocaridina rubra. The sequence goes on along the minus strand of JAXCGZ010017411.1, from coordinate 57,376 downwards.
AGATATCGTTGGGGTAGCTTGTGGTTCCCTTTGAAGCTGCCCTGGGACTGAAGGCAGATGATGTTGATAAAAATTTTCCTGGTTTTCTCAGAGGGAATGTTGCTATTCACTTGCAACAAGTAACAGGTGCCATATTTTCCTTGTCACTCTTCATGCTTCATGTACTTGGTGCCATCAAAGATAAAATGTATAAATGCCAATAGGAGAACTTTCCACTCTCCAAATTACCATTCAGACTATCTTTCAGCCAGACTGAAGGATTTCTTCCCATATCAAATCATTCAAGATTTTTTTTTTTTTACCTGTTCCCTAGTGTTAATTTCAGTCTTTGGTATTTTCTCACTGTTATGGATGCAATGTACACAGACATTAAAAAAATACAAAAAACAAAAGTCACTGTCGTAATAGTGAGCTTGAAGATAGATTATATATAAATAGATATAAAAAAAAAATATGTAAGTTTTTTCTATAAAAATACAGTGGTATAGTCATTTATGGATCATTACAATTATAGGTGTTCAATCTGCTGTGTTGATATTGGTGATAAGGAATGAGATTTTATTATTATTAATTAATAATATTAATAATTAAAACAAAAATGTTGATACAGATTTTATTTAGAATGTTTATGCTGACTGTAAAAGTCCAACAAGTGTGTTCCTGGTTTCCGGGTACAACGTGGATTCTTCTGTGCCATGCTTCGTTCAGAGCTGAAGATTCTCTCTCTCTCTTTCTCTCTCTCTCTCTCTCTCTCTCTCTCTCTCCCTATCGCTCCAAGCTTTCTGAGAGGGATGTATACGTATAAGTATTGATAAATAAATTGATTATGAAATATATAGACGCATATGTAAGACTTATAAAAAATCTTACATTTCCTGAACCTTTTAAGATCTTGTAATGCATTCGCAGAAATGAGTACAATGCCCTCTTGTGCTAATTTAAGTCAAAAAGATAAAATAATTGAAGTTCCTTCAAAATATGATCGCAAATAGTGCCAATGTTTACTTATGGAAATTATGGTGCCCATAATGAATGCCTAAAAGTCAAACCACTTAAATTCAATCTGCCCACGGACAAGTGCCAATTGAACTAAATGCATTGACTAATTGCCTTAAAGGTCAAACTGTTTCATAGAAACATAAAGATTAACGAAGACAAAGCTTAAAAGCTATATATTTAAAACTAAGTTTTGAATATGGAAAGGAAAATGCTGATCGCTCTTTTGATGTGGTCTTAGTAAGTGGCCGCAAACCATTTTAAATATATATTTAAACACAGTTTTAATTCATCTTTATTCCTTTAGGCACTTTGACCATTAGACATATTGACACTTATCCATTCGTTCTATTAGACAATCTGTCAGAATACCGTTTGACTCTCGGTATTTAGATAGTTTGACTGTCGGTATTTTGACTTTAAGCATTTATTCTGCTAACGGAAAATTCAACTAAAGTCGAGTCGTAATATGACGATTAAAAAAAAAAAAGTCTAGCAAACTTGGGCGAAAATATAAAACACGTTATAATGGGTGGTCAATAAGCATTTGTCCCCTTGCTCTTGTCAGGAAAGCCACAGCTAAGCATAACAAACACTAGAGGTCGCAGGGTTTCATCGTGCCCTGCACAACCTCCTTCCTTCAGTCACCTGCATTGAGGCAACGAAAATAATTCACAGTGGAATACCTTTTCAGTCCCTCGCTTTTCGCGGTCTTTCCGACACGCGGGGAAGACAGGTGTGGATTCCCTGTGCCTCATGACCAGGGATGCTCCTGTTTTATAAATTCTAAAAGTTAACCAATTTACAAATTAAAATAATTGCAATGGTGAGATACTCATTTTCTCTATGATCTAATCAAGTGAATGTCAATATTAACATATACGTTTACATCACTCCCAGTCAAGAAAAATAATGCCTGAGAGAGTTCTGGTCAGCGCCAACGGTTTTCTGCCAAGTGAATCAGGATAACAGCATAATTTAAGTAATAATTGTAAAATAATACCTTTTTTTTGTTTAGTATATAGTGCCCTCTGGGGACTCTGTATGGGCCAAGTATTGGTCCAGTTAACAACTGGTAAAACATAGAACTTTAACCATTATGAGTTCCTTAAAACATTTATTTCCAGTTTAGGTATATTCCTCTGATCTGAAAAGGACCGGATTTACATGTCGTACCTCTTCAGTTACAGATATATGTACACTATGTATCCAGGAATTACTGAACCAATGTTCTTTGGTACCACGAGGTTCCACGGAGATTTCTTTGTGCCATAATTTTGATTTTAAGAGGTTTACCACGTAGGCAGAGGAGCAAAATTTTAAAAGGTGATGGTAAATCAAATTTTTCTTGGTAAACTTTGCAGTATTTTTTTGTTCACTATTTACGTGTAAAACAAATAAAATGTTTGTCCTTGTTAGGTCCATTATATGTACTTATTTTTTTGTTCTGATAAGTTTCTAGCTCTCTGCCTTCAGCCCTGCCTTGTCATACCTGCTGCCACTGAGCCAAGACATTTCTTAATTTTTATTGTATTTTACCTGAGAAATATGGACAGGTAGCAGTACAAACTCTAAGGGGTTGGGCATGGTGGTAAACCTCTTTTATTTTTAAACTATTGTACATAATGAATGCTAGTATGTGTGTGTGTGTTTATGAGCGTTTTTGGAATTTTTGCTGTGCGAAGGATTTTTTAAAATTATGAAACAGAAAATATATTCGTCATGAGGGTATTGAGTGGTTATTAAATAAATATTCTTGATATATACAAAAAATTTAACAATATTCACAAACAAACATTAAATATATTTACTTTAATCACTGCAAAACTTTTACTTAAAAAAAAAAAACTATATACGATTGTGTTTGAAATTCCTGATGTATAAAAAAAATTTACATATGTGAAACTTAAGCCGCTTTCCATCATTGAAATAAACAAGTGATATTCATGAAAGTTTTGTATTTATGAGAACACATAATTAGTTAAAAACTTGCGTGTATTAACAAAGTAGTCATACTTATAAAATTTGCCATTTTTATTCATAATGGTTTTGTTAATTTTGGACTATGAAAATGTATGACAATTACATTAGCATGACGAAATTAGACTGAACATATGATCTTGTACACAACTTATTTTCATACTCTCATGACCCCCCAAAAAAATAAAAAAAAAATACTGTTTACAATCAATACTAAAAAAAAAAATGTTGAGTGACATCAACAAAATGCTCCATTTTTGTAGTGTTCTTGGTACTAGAATATGTAGTTTTCAACATCGGAAATACTGTCTTAAAAATCTATTAGCCAATAACGGTTAACAAAATGCGTTTCTCACCTTTCCCTCCTTACAAAATGTGTTATAAATTTACCTGAAGGGCCAAGATAGTTTGTCCTATGACGCAATATGGTGCCATAACATAGGCAAACTAACAGTCCTGATTGATGCACAACAAGGGACAACCCTCTCGACTATGTTCTATTCCTCTGCTCTTACATCATTCATGAAACTAAGTCCTAATGTCTCCACCTCACCAGATGTTCCGGTATTACGTCACGGACTCCTTTTTTCTACCAAGGGCTAGGACGGTTGCCTTCTTGCGAAGGACTTGTTTTGGCAGATGTAATCCTTACCCTGAGTGCATGCCCTTGCTAACCTCAGACCGTGACGGGGCGCGAACCCTCGACCTGACTCCTCAAAGTCGCGGACTCTACCGCTTCCACCTCACCAGATATAGTACAATAAACCCTTGGTCCTCCAAAAGAAAAAGAAAAATTCATGAAAATATCACTATAACTTAATATAAAAAAAAAATCCCAGTAATGCTCATACAAGTGTTTATATCAAATTAAACTAATTCCTCAACATAAATAAAGTCTAATTTGCTGCCAGCTCCGAGGGGGAAAAAATCTGTATTATCGAGTGAGGTTTGGACAGCTAAATTGATTTTTTTTTAATTGGTCACAATGACAGGAGCTTCTCACATGAAATCAGTAAAGTAAAAGATGGGTTTTGGACAATGACTTTACCTAAGTTATCTACAAAAAAGTAGAGAATCTCGGTAGCAAAACGGCCTGATCTCCATCTAAGGGGTCTTAAGTTCAATTCCCTAAGGAGAGAGCAGAGAAGCCTCTTCTTTGCTACCCTTGTCGACATTACTTTCAATATCTACATCATTAGATGAGTAGGGTCATTAGTGAAACAGTATCTTCAAGACATTAAACCTAGATAAGGGTGAAAATCCATTTCACATCTTTACTGTGATTAATGTATTTTTTAAACAAAACGGCATATCCCGTTATAGCCAGAAAGGTGGCCATAACCGAACTAAAATGGAGGCTGAATTGCTTCGTTATACCCTGTCCATCCTCAGGGAAGATGGGAGTTCCCCCCCTTCATTGTTACCCCCCTTTCACTCCTTTATCCCTTTCACAGTCCGATATTACAATATACGTGGAAAAGGTGTGACATCATCATCATCATCATAATAATAATAATAATAATAATAATAATAATAATGTGTAAACGATATTAATAATAAAAAAAAAAGTTTATGACCCTCCACACTACATTGAAATTTATGATTCATTATTTATAACTAATATCCTTAACATCTCCGAATATAAGGACCGAAAATTATATAGCGATTAAAATCCCAGTTCCGCGGAGCGCTTGGAGCTAATTCAACCCCCCCTCCTTCTCCGAACGATAAAAGTTACTTGTGGGCAATTCGGGCATCTTTGATCTTGACCCAATAACAAAACCAAATTCTGACCTTTGAAAAGAAAAACTTTATCATTCTCAACATACTTTTCAAAACAGATATATACTTTTAACTTATACAGAATTTTCTGAGTAACTAACTGTTTGTCCCTGTGTTGTCCGTCAATCGATCTGCGAGCGATTGGGTTGATATCTCTTGCCCTCTGTGATACGTGTGAATATTTTCTACTGATTAATGAGTCCAAATTTTCGAAATGAAGAGAAAAAAAAAATGGTTTTAGAATGGAGAAAAAAAAAATGATGTTTTTAATTTCATCTTACAGGTGATATGTTTCACTCATCTTCAGGAATAGAATAAAAATTTATGTCGATTCGAGTGTTTCTTTTCTATCCTTCAAGATCGATACACGTTACTCCACACTCATGCTAGATTTCTGCATATATTTAAGTCATTTACAATGACGCAATACTACATGAAACACGTGTGTGAGTCAATATATGAGATAAAAACAAACGAAAGTGAAGAGGAAAAACTTCCAATAAATATATAAATACATAAATAAATAAATAAATAAAAGAATAAATTATTTAATTAAATAATTTAATAAAGATTCATTTTGTAAATTGACTCTTTTATTAATTCTAACGCTATTGCTCAGCTGAATTTTAATCATGATATTTTCAGAATATCGTCAAAGTGCTTAGCTGATTCAGTTCAGATCAACGAAACACTTCACATAATTGCTCTCGTATCAGTAAGTGTAGCAAGAGACTAAAAGTGATAGGAAGAAATCGCTCTCCAAGAATTTCTTGATGCTATACAATTATCAGAACTGACGTGGAAAGGGCGTTTTGAAGCATTATTTTCTAGTTATTTGAAGCCCTAATGTTTATTTCCATGAGACCCTGATGTCTAGATATATGAAGCCCTGATGACTAGTTCTTTCGCTGTTAGGGACGCAGTTTCTGGAGAGTACGATGTCAAGTACACACACACACACACAAAGGAGGCAAGGATAACAAGGCGGCAATCTTATTACATAGAAAAAAAATACTAGAACGAAAACAAACACATACACTCACACTCACACATACACATATTCTGACATCTTAGCATCTCAATGTGTACTCATTTTACATGGTCAACGAATATTACTCCCCTATAAGGGCCGCAAACTGCTTTCCCCTAACCCAAGAGGTTCCAGTACCGAAATAACTAAAAGACATACAAAAACATTTAAGCCATATCCCTGTATCTGGAAATCTTCTAGAAGTAATATCCGTCCACTCTAGAATCTATTTTGCAATTTCCAAGAATTCTTCTAGAGGTTTACTCCAAATTCCTCCGATCTAACGTCAAAGCCCCTCCTATTCAGGATGGTAAGTGAAACGTGGAGTGTGGATCCCGTAGACTTCCTTCTTCCAGCATCCGCCCGGAGATGAACGTCTGAAACCTCGAGGCTTATGTTGGAAGAGATGAAGAAGGAAGACCCAGATAAACAGTGAGAAGAGACATAAAAGAGACCGATAAAAGGAGTAAGAGATATATAAATAATTCAAATAAAAGACACTATACAAGCAGACAATTATATACATGACTAGTTACCTATATTGTCTATTATGCTTTTATACACGGTCTGAGGTTAGCAAGGGCATGCACTCAGGGTAAGGATTACATCTGCCAAAAACAAGTCCTTCGCTTGAAGGCAAACGTCCTAGCCCTTGGTAGAAAAAGGAGTCCGTGACGTAAAAATGGAACAAAATCGGAAGCCTTGTTATTCAATATTTAAATAGGACGGTCTTAGATATTATTATTGCGTAAATGACCTGGTATATTTAGCTCCCTCTGATGCTGAATTTTAGATCCGAAGGGTGGATGAACTGTTCAGATAAGTTTTAGAAAAAAATAATAAAAGGTAGAACATACTTAACAGATAAGGAGAGACATAGAGAAAGAAAGGAAGAAAATGAGAGCATAATATGGAAAAAAAAGTCGGAAATATGAATATTGTTAATAAGTATGCCTAATATAGGAAGAAAATGATGGTATATAAAATTTTACTGAAATTAAAGTTCAGTAAAAAATTAATAATAATAATAATAATAAAAATAATAATATAAAGCAATTGGAACTTGAAATACAGACGAACAATATCGAAATTATTCTTAATAACAATAATAATAATAATAATAATAAAAATAATAATTGGAACTTGAAATACAGACGAACAATATCGAAATTATTCTTAATAATAATAATAATAGAAATAATAATAATAATAATAATAATAATAATAATAATAATAATAGAAATAATAATAATAATAATAATAATAACAATAATAATATACATGGAAGCCTCACAGACGGAGAACTACATTTCCATTTCTTAGAGAACAGATATATACACACGAACGAATCCACGAGCAGACCAACCAGTAATTTAATATATGAAATAAGAAGTAAAAATTATAGTTAAAAGTGTATCACTAACAGACAGAGAACTTTTCGTCGGGATTCCCAGAGGTTATAGATTTAGATTTATAGATTTTATTGCCAAATATTCAGTATATATACAGGAATAAATATGCACTTTATATTCAGAGGCACTAGCCTGCTGAGCAAGAGCTCCTTGGCAGGCAGTTTAATATACATTTCATATAATTTAAGGTATGACGGCATTAGTTAACAAAAGCTCCAATATAGCAATCTCATACTTATCTTGTATTTTGAGCTTGGCTTCACCAGAGCCATTTAAAGAAGACAAGGCTAGGGTAACGGCGTCCCTCATATAGGATCGAATCCTTGCAATTTATCAGGCTCAGTGAGTATGCGAATAAACGTGTATAGAATAAAGAAATATAACAAAGAAAAATAACAAAAAAAAACAAAAAAGCAAAAAACAAATATGTACAAGCATAAATATTACAGAAACCGCCTCTCATATCCCGCCCATTTGGGGCACCTCTCGTCTCTCCCCTTTCTCCAGGTGTGAGGGCCACCTCTCCCCTCTCTCCAGGTGTGAGGGCCACCTCTCCCCTCTCCCCAGGTGTGAGGGGTCAAAGCCGCACTAATGAGTGTGTTGTCGTTCTCACCACCAATGTGAAATGGGGCGAGGTAAAGCAAATAGAGGGAACAACAGTTGAATGGTATATGGGGGGAGGATGGAGGAGGTGAGAGGGAGAGTGTTGGGGGGTATTTAAAAGAGGGGGACATAAAGGGGGATGGAGGAGGTGAGAGGGAGAGTGTTGGGGGGTATTTAAAAGAGGGGGACATAAAGGGGGATGGAAGAGGTGAGAGGGAGAGTGTTGGGGGGAAAATTTAGAAGAGGGGGACATAAAGGGGGATGGAAGAGGTAAGAGGGAAAGTGTTGGGGGAAATTTAGAAGAGGGGGACATAAAGGGGGATGGAAGAGGTGAGAGGGAGAGTGTTGGGGAGTATTTAGAAGAGGGGGACATAAAGGGGGATGGAGGAGGTGAGAGGGAAAGTGTTGAAGGGAAATTTAGAAGAGGGGGACATAAAGGGGGATGGAAGAGGTGAGAGGGAGAGTGTTGGGGGATATTTAGAAGAGGGGGACATAAAGGGGGAGGGAAGAGGTGAGAGGGAGTGTTGGGGGAAATTAGAAGAGGGGGACATAAAGGGGGATGGAAGAGGTGAGAGGAGTGTTGGAGGGAAATTTAGAAGAGAGGGACATAAAGGGGGATGGAAGAGGTGAGAGGGAAAGTGTTGGGGGGGGAATTAGAAGAGGGGGACATAAAGGGGGATGGAAGAGGTGAGAGGGAGAGTGTTGGGGGTATTTAGAAGAGGGGGGACATAAAGGGGGATGGAAGAGGTGAGAGGGAGAGTGTTGGGGGATATTTAAAAGAGGGGGACATAAAGGGGGATGGAAGAGGTGAGAGGGAGTGTTGGGAGGGAAAATTAGAAGAGGGGGACATAAAGGGGGATGGAAGAGGTGAGAGGGAGAGTGTTCGGGGGAAATTTAGAAGAGGGGGACGTAAAGGGGGATGGAAGATTTGAGAGGGAAACTGTTGGGGGAAAATTTAGAAGAGGGGGACATAAAGGAGAGAAAGTAAAAGGGAAAAGAGGACATGGAGGAAGAAAAAGAGGAAGAGGAGTATACAGAGGAAGAGAAGGAGGAAGAAGAGAATAGAGAGAGAAGGTAAAAGGAGGACTGAAATGGATGTGAAAAACAGAGGAAAATGAGGATAAGGAGGAAAAGAGGAAGAGGAAAATATGAAGAGAAGGAGGAAGAAGAGAATAAAGAGAGGAGGAGGAAGAGATTACAGAGAGAGGGTAAGAGGAGGATTGAAATGGATGTGAAAAACGGAGGATAAGGAGGAAAAAGAGGAAGAGGAAAATATGAAGAGAAGAGGAAGAGAAGGAGGAAAAAGAGAATAAAGAGAAGGAGGAAGAATAGAATAAAGAGAGAAGGTAAAAGGAGGATTGAGATGGATGTGAAAAACGGAGGATAAGGAGGAAAAAGAGGAAGAGGAAAATATGAAGAGAGGAGGAAGAAGAGAATAATGAGAGAAGGAAGAAGAGAATAAAGAGAGAAGGTAAAAGGAGGATTGAAATGGATGTGAAAAACTTAGGATAAGGAGGAAAAAGAGGAAGAGGAAAATATGAAGAGAGAAGAGGAAGAGAAGGAGGAAGAAGAGAATAAAGAGAGGAGGAAGAAGAGAATAAAGAGAGAAGGTAAAAGGAGGAATGAGATGGCTGTGAAAACCGGAGGATAAGGAGGAAAAGGAAGAAGAGGAAAATATGAAGAGAGAAGAGGAAGAGAAGGAGAAAGAAGAGAATAAAGAGAGAAGGAAAAAGAGAATAAAGAGAGAAGGTAAAAGAAAGATGGAAATGGATGTGAAAACCGGAGGATAAGGAGGAAAAGGATGAAGAGAGAAGAGGAAGAGAAGGAGGAAGAAGAGAATAAAGATAGGAGGAAGAAGTGAATAAAGAGAGAAGGTAAGAGGAGGATTGAAATGGATGTGAAAAACAGAGGAAAATGAGAATAAGGAGGAAAAAGAAGAAGAGGAAAATATGAAGAGAGAAGAGGAAGAGGAGGAAAAAGAGAATAAAGAGAGGAGGAAGAAGAGAATAAAGAGAGAAGGTAAGAGGAGGATTGAAATGGATGTGAAAACCGGAGGATAAGGAGGAAAAAGAGAAAGAGGAAAATATGAAGGGGAAGAGAAGGAGGAAAAGGATAATAAAGAGAGAAGGAAGACGAGAATAAAGAGAGAAGGTAAAAGGAGGATTGAAATGGATGTGAAAAACGGAGGATAAGGAGGAAAAGGAGGAAGAGGAAAATATAAAGAGAGAAGAGGAAGAGAAGGAGAAAGAAGAGAATAAAGAGAGGAGGAAGAAGAGAATAAAGAGAGAAGGTAAAAGGAAGATTGAGATGGGTGTGAAAAACGGAGAATAAGGAGGAAAAAGAGGAAGAGGAAAATATGAAGAGAGAAGAGGAAGAGAATAAAGAGAGGAGGGAGAAGAGAATAAAGAGAGAAGGTAAGAGGAGGACTGAAATGGATGTGAAAAACAGAGGAAAATGAGAATAAGGAGGATAAGGAGGAAGAGGAAAACATGAAGAGAGAGGAGGAAGAGAAGGAGGAAGAAGAGAACAAAGAGAGAAGGTAAAAGGAAGATTGAGATGGGTGTGAAAAACGGAGGATAAGGAGGAAAAGGATGAAGAGGAAAATATGAAGAGAGAAGAGGAAGAGAAGGATATCGAGGAAGGAGAGGAATAAAAATAAATAATGGAGAAAAAGAAGATGACATGATATAATAGGAAGAAAATAAAAGGGAGAACAGAAAAGCAGTAACAGGGGAAAAGAAGCAACAGCTGGCAATAAATGATAATGTAATTGAGAGAGAGAGAGAGAGAGAGAGAGAGAGAGAGAGAGAGAGAGAGAGAGAGAGAGAGAGAGAGAGACGCATAATGAAAATATAAAAGCTTAAAGAAGAAAATACAAAAGAAGGAAGACAATAAAAAGGAGAATGAAAATAAACAAAAGGAAGACAATACACATTAACAAGAAGGAAAAAAGTGGGAAGAAATTAACGAAAAAATAAATAAACGGAAGGAAGAAAATAGAAAAAAGAAAGAAAAAACCGAGGGAGGAAAATAAACAAAACGAGAATATAAACAGATGAATAAAAGGTAAACAAAATAAACAACATATTGAGAGGAATGAATAAAAACATGGGAAAGAAATAGGCAAAAGGAATAATATAAACAAAATGAAGAAAATGAGTTGGAAGAAAATAAACTTAAGAAAATGCGTCAACTGATTTAAGAAAATAATGCCAAGGGGAAAACAAATCAACGAAAAGAAATATGTAAATAGACGGAAGAAAATCACCAGTAGGAAAATAAACAGAAGGGAAAAAAACAGAAATGATGTAGAGAATAAAGGTTTAGAGGAAATCAAGATAGAGAGAATTTTCCCTGAAAAAATAAAAATAAATAGATGGAAGAAAATCACCAGAAGGAAATAAACAGAAGGGAAAAAAACAGAAATGATGTAGAGAATAGAGGTTTAGAGGAAATCAAGATAGAGAGAATTTTCCCAGACATAATAAAAATAAATAGATGGAAGAAAATCACCAGTAGGAAATAAACAGAAGGGAAAAAAATAGAAATGATGTAGAGAATAGAGGTTTAGAGGAAATCAAGATAGAGAGAACTTTCCCTGAGAAAATAAAAATAAATAGATGGAAGAAAATCACCAGTAGGAAATAAACAGAAGGGAAAAAAACAGAAATGATGTAGAGAATAGAGGTTTAGAGGAAATCAAGATAGAGAGAATTTTCCCAGACATAATAAAAATAAATAGATGGAAGAAAATCACCAGTAGGAGATAAACAGAAGGGAAAAAAATAGAAATGATGTAGAGAATAGAGGTTTAGAGGAAATCAAGATAGAGAGAACTTTCCCTGAGAAAATAAAAATAAATAGATGGAAGAAAATCACCAGTAGGAAATAAACAGAAGGGAAAAAAACAGAAATGATGTAGAGAATAAAGGCTTAGAGGAAATCAAGATAGAGAGACTTTTCCCTGAGAAAATAAAAATAAATAGATGGAAGAAAATCACCAGTAGGAAATAAACAGAAGGGAAAAAAACAGAAATGATGTAGAGAATAAAGGCTTAGAGGAAATCAAGATAGAGAGAATTTTCCCTGAGAAAATAAAAATAAATAGACGGAAGAAAATCACCAGAAGAAAATAAACAAAGGGAAAAAAACAGAAATGGTGTAGAGAATAGAAGCTTAGAGGGAATCAAGATAGAGAGAATTTTCCCTGAGAAAATAAAAATAAATAGATGGAAGAAAATCACCAGTAGGAAATAAACAGAAGGGAAAAAAACAGAAATGATGTAGAGAATAGAGGTTTAGAGGAAATCAAGATAGAGAGAACTTTCCCTGAGAAAATAAAAAAAAAATGCGGGAAAGGATGGAAAAATAATGGAAACCAGGTCAAAAAAGCTGGAAAAGGGTCAAATGGGTAAAACTTGAGCCAATATTAACAACAGTAATAGAAATATTTTTTTCTTAAGCATATGCCAGAACTTGACAGAAAATGTGAGGCAGTAAAGGACTCAAGCTTACCCTATGCTTTCTTGCCCCTTCTAACACAGTAGTAGTAGTAGTAGTAATAGTAGTAATAGTAGCAGTAGTAGTACCAGTAGCATCAGCAGGAGTAGTAGTAGTAGCAGTAGTAATAGTAATAGTAGAAGTAGTAGTAGTACCAGTAGCATCAGCAGGAGGAGTAGTAGTAGTAGTAGTAGTTGTAGTAGTAGAAGTAGGGAAGAGGAGGAGGAAGAAAGCTAAAGACAATTAAAATTAAGAAAATTACCATTTTAAATAATAAAGATGAGAAACGAAACGATAAAAAATATAAATAGACGTAAAATGAATAAATGAAAAAGAAGGATAGGAATAAACAAAAAGACTGAACAAAATATAAGATTAGGCTACAGAGAGAGGAGGAGGAGGAGGAAAAGGAGGGCAGGAGGAAAAAAATACACGGATAATTAATAAAAGCATAAAATAGAACTCAATTTCATACTCGCACTCAATAAGGAAGATAATTTGAAAATAAAAAGACAGGGATGATGGAGGAAAAGGAATGTGGGAAAGGAGGAGGGGAGGAAGAGGGGATATGTAAGGGGAGGGAAGGAAGAGGGGAAATGTGAGGGGAGGGGAAGAAGAGGGGAAATGAGAGGGGAGTATGAGGAAGAGGGGAAATGTGAGGGGAGGGGAGGAAGATGGGAAAAGGGAGGGAAGGAAGAGGGGAAATGTGATGGGAGGGGAGGAAGATGGGAAAAGGGAGGAAAGGAAGAGGGGAAATGTGATGGGAGGGGAGGAAGAGGGGAAATGTGAGGGAAGAGAGTAAGAGGGGAAATGTGAGGGGAGGAAGAGGGGAACTATGAGGGGAGGGGAGGAACAGGGGAAATGGGAGGAAGAGGGGAAATATGAGGGGAGGGGAGGAAGAGGGGAAATGTGAGGGAAGAGAGTCAGAGGGGAAATATGAAGGGAGTGGAGGAAGAGGGGAAATGTGAGGGGAGGGGAGGAAGACGGGAAATGGGAGGAAGAGGGGAAATATGAGGGGAGGGGAGGAAGAGCGCCGCTGCAGGCATCAGCAGCACTGTGATGAATAAGGAAAGATGCCCTGAAGCCCCAGTGCCGGCAACATCCACCTCCCAACCCTTGTCTCTGCCTCTGGCTTCGCCCTCATCCCTCGCTCAATCTATTCTTCACTTCATAGATTTCATTTCCCCAACGCTTCTAGTCATGCGAATGAAAGATACTAAAAATTATAAGACAATAAGATATATTCATTTATATAAAGTGCATTATAACTGCAACAAAAGAGGATATGGTGAGTGCAACAAATTAAAAATCATGTGCCTGAACGCAGTAGCTACGAGGGGTTGGCAGGGATAGAGAGGGATGGCTGACTATGGTAGAGAGGATGGTAATGGATAGGTGAGGTAGAGGGGGGAGGATGAGGCTTAGGGGAATAAGAGGGTAGGGCCGGGGGCGTAGCTCCAATTGGTTCCATCACGGCATAAATTGAGTTGCAGTCGCCATGACGACGACACCTCGGGGCACTGTTTCCCCTCGCACGCCTTACATACATACACACACATGCACACACACACGCCCAAACCCTGTGGTCATAAACACGCCCACCAGCATCGTCAATAAAACTTTGTAGTTATGCTTGGTACATTCAGCAACTCTCCAATTAAACTCGAATGAAACACAAAGATAAACTTTCCATACACTTTTCAATAATAATAATAATAATAATAATAATAATAATAATAATTACAATAATAATAATAATAATTACAATAATAATAATAATAATTACAAAAATAATAATAGTAATAATTCTTGGGAAATGATACTCCATAACACAATGTGTAATTAAGATTGTATATTGTACAATAAGCCATGACTGTGTTCCATTATTTATTAGAGAAAAGGACATGAGTTTACCGGTATCAAATACCTCTTTTTGCAGGCACTATAGTTCCCAGGGTACAAGCTCCAAGCACTCTGGCCTGAATCTGCTCACCAGCCTTGACAAAATTTTCCCACCTTGTACTCATACAATGTATGTTTCTCTCTCTCTCTCTCTCTCTCTCTCTCTCTCTCTCTCTCTCTCTCTGAAACCGTTAGGAAATTTCCTTAGTATTCCTGGTAATATCTCTCATACGCCCTATCTAACTCTATCCTGGTACTTAGGCACTCAATTCTTACTTATTTATAAATACGTCAAGCATCTATACTTTTCCTATGCCCATTGCAGCAGTTCTCTCTCTAAACTTATTCGCCATCTTATATCTATTACCGCACCGTTCATCTATGGTATTAATGATTTCTATTCTGGTGGACGGAAGACAACTATCCTTACATATTTCTCATAGAAGATATTGCACATCTCCTGACAGATCTATTGTTTGAAATGAACCCTAAGTCAATACCTGTAGTATGATCGTTACTTTTCTCGTCATTAGTCTTAGAATGTTCTTCCCCATTTTCTATTCGATATATATATATATATATATATATATATATATATATATATATATATATATATATATATATATATATATATATATATATATATATATATATAAACACACGCGTCTGTAAGAACAAAAGTTTCGTAGGTTAGTGGATCAGTACTTTGCTAACACTCAGAGAATCCAGGATATGGTTCTCTTTCATAGTAGGATGGAAACGTCTCGAAGCCATAGCCTATTTAACATAGAAAGGAGAGGGTAAAGGAGTCTTTCTTCCTAAGAGTATATAGCAGTAATCCCTCAGCTAACCAAGTAAATAAGTACATCTTATATGTGTGAACTTAATAGTTCAACAGTATCTCTGGATGTTCAGACTGACACAGGTAACATTGTCTGTCTGGCGCCTGCTGAATAATATGAAACTAAATATATTATTATACAATAAAAATTACATAAACAAATAACAGTAAAGAAGAGAGAGAAAGAGAGAGATGTAATGTACACTTGTGCTTTTGTAAAGCAAAGTATGTTAACTTTCCCACAATATTTAAGTTTGATGCGTTGTCTGGCTGGTGAAAAAAAAAATATGGACGTCCTTGGAGATGGCTGGCTGAATGGATAGATTGAAGGATAGATGGCTATGTCAGTAAGTGTATATCTAGGTATTTTTCTTAAGAACATTAGCAATTCTCTTAGTCCTATATCTATTTATGCAATTGTAAAAATTCTATAATAATAATAATAATAATAAGAATAATAAGAATAAGTATAAGTATAAGAAGAATAAGAATAAGAAGAAGAAGAAGAAGAAGAAGAAGAAGAAGAAGAAGAAGAAAAGAAGAAGAAGAAAAAGAAGAAGAAAAGAAGAAGAAGAAGACGAAGAAAAGAAGAAGAAAAAAAAAGAAGAAGAAGAAGAAGAATTAATAATAATAATAAATAAATAATAATAATAATAATAATAATAATAATAATAATAATAATAATAATAACGACGATGATAATATATGATCGAAGGGGCGTGGTCATGCTTTTTAATCCAGGTCATGGAATATCTTGACCACAGTGGTGTCTCTTCATATGACTAAAACTTAGCAGATATTTCTTGTGTGGCTCAAAGCTTTACGGCCAAATGTCCTTCATGACATTAACCCTCACCACTGATCAGGGCTTGTGGCCGGCTCCCAAGTAGCTGAATTATAAACTAAATGAAGTGGCTACAAGAACTAGAAAAATTCTTGACCAATAAGTATTTATGAAAAAAGATTTTCACTTTAAGCTCTCAAGACTCTTAAATATTGAAGCCAGAAAATTACTATTATATATAATTTTACTGGATAAAAAACAAATAAACAAAAAAACAAAGCGAAACGTAAATATAAAGCCAGAATGGAAGAATATAATAATCACATTTTAGTTGCAAAACAAAATCCGTAAAGTTTAAGTCGGTGTCTCACGAGAGAGAGAGAGAGAGAGGCATGCATATATATATATATATATATATATATATATATATATATATATATTATATATATATATATATATATATATATATATAGATATCAGTTCCGGTTCCGGTTTTACGTCACGGACTCCCTTATCAACCAAGGGCTAGGACGGTTGCCTTCTTGCGAAGGACTTGTTTCGGCAGATTTAATCCTTACGCTGAGTGCATGCCTTTGCTAACCTCAGACCGTGGCGGGGTCGCGAACCCTCGACCTGACGCCTCAGAGTCGGAGACGCTACCGACTGAGCCACGGCGACTATATATATATATATATATATATATATATATATATATATATATATATATATATATATATTATATATATATATATATATATATATATATATATATATATATATATATAGTGTATAAAGTAATGACATTCATACATACGTACACACAAAACAACAATATACATACATACATATATACATATCACTGAACACTAACTATACAGTCTAAACCAGAGGTGGCCAAACAGTGGATCACGATCTACCAGCCGATCGCGGCCACTTGTTTGGTCGATCGCCGTTCCCCCACAGTAAGTCTTTCATAGGTAGGCTAAGGTAAAAAAATTTGGTAAAATTTAGTTTGAATTGATTTGTTTTCTTAATTTAGTTTGAACTCATTTGTTTCTTAATTTAGTTTGAACAGATTTGTTTTCTTAATTTAGTTTGAACTGATTTGTTTTCTTAATTTAGTTTGAACTTATTTGTTTCTTAATTTAGTTTGAACTGATTTGTTTTCTTAATTTAGTTTGAACTGATTTGTTTTCTTAATTTAGTTTGAACTGATTAATCATTTTTGTTATATAAGTGAGACAATTGCACTCCTGTTTTATAGTACTATGCTATTTGACATTTTTCCCCAGTTGACGTAATATTATGTAATTATGTAGTATGGTAGATCGTATAAGAGTTTCAGTCTTTAGAGTAGATCTCGGAATCCAAAAGTCTGACCACCCTTGGTCTAACCTGAAGGACAAGAGCCATTACAGAAAACATTGGGATAAATACCAGAATTACTTATTAATTTCGTGACCTGAATGGATCCGGAAAAAAGGTGCACAATACATGTGTATGCTCGTGTACTGTACTTTGAGAAGATGACCAGATCAGGTGAAGTCACGATATTAAAAAGTACTTCACATATTATTCCCGTTGCTTTGTTTAATGGGCATTTTGCTAATATATATATATATATATATATATATATATATATATATATATATATATATATGTGTGTGTGTGTGTGTGTGTGTGTGTGTGTGTGTGTGTGTGTGTGTGTGTGTGTGTGTGTGTGTGTGTGTGATTACCTAATTGTGTTTACGGGAAAGAGCCCAAAGCTCGTATCTTCCCGTCTCCTGATCGGTTCCATTTTATACTTAGTGATACTTATCATACCTGTCCTTAAAACTATGGATTGAGATAGCATTAACTACCTCCTCGCTTAGCGAATTCCAATTATCAACTACTCTTACACTGAAAAAGTATTTCCTTACATCCTGCGAAGAAGTTTTCTTACGAAGCTTCAAAGTGTGACCTCTAGTTCTAGAGCCAGCCATATCAAAATATCGATCCCTATCCACTCTATCATAACCATGAAGGAATTTAAAGATTGTCACCATATCCCCCCCTCACTGTTCTAGCTTCAAGTGATGGTAAGTCTAATTCCCTCAGCCTCTCATCATAACTGAGATTGCGTATTTCTGGAACCAGTTTCGTGGCATGTCTTTGAACTTTGTGTGTGTGTGTGTGTGTATGTGTGTGTGTGTGTGTGTGTGTGTGTGACACCGGGACAGGCATACTGCCCTCATCAGGGCCAGGCATCAAAAAAACATTGAGACGAAGAAAAAGAAACAAAGAAAAAGCAGAAGTAAGGGAATGATACACAGAGGGAAAGGACAGGCTGAAAGAACAGTCGAATTAATGAAGATCTAGTGACATGGCAGGATTTGACCCTGAGGTGACGATAGCTCCGCTTTTTTAAGAAAGATAGGTTAAAAGAATTAGGAAAGACAGAAGGAGGAAGAGAGTTCCAGAGTCTGGAGGTGGATGGGAAAAAGCAGTCGCTGCACCTACCAATACGTGAGCTACAAATCTCCACAGAGTACCTGTGAGACGAGGCCGCTTGGCGAGTGTTATACGGCCTCGGTAGTGAGAAAGGGATGCAACTCGCCAACTCATCAGAGCAGCGATGGAAGTAGTAACGATAGAGAAGAGATAGGGATGATACTTTACGGCAAAGAAAAAGATAATCCAAATTGAAAGTAATAGAAAGGCCACAGATGAGTCTGACGGCCTTAGATTCAACCCAATCATGTAGATAGGTTTGTGTGTGTGTGTGTGTGTATGTGTGGCTACTAAATATAATGGCAGAGCATTATAGAAAAATGTTTTACCAAATAAAAAAGACATTATTCATAAAACTTCTCCACTGGAGAGAGAGAGAGAGAGAGAGAGAGAGAGAGAGAGAGAGAGAGAGAGAGAGAGAGAGAGAGAGAGAGAGAGAGAGAGAGAGAGAGAGAGAGAGAGAGAGAGAGAGAGAGAGAGAGAGAGAGAGAGAGAGAATGCAGCATCTTCTATTTATTGAAGAAAGCGATATCATCCCCATTGAAAAACAGCTGTGGATGGTGCTAAGTTTACCCAACGAGCATTTCATAACTGGCGTCAAGGAGTAAAAAAATGTCTTCTTATTTTTTAATAAAGAAAATGTCTAGTTTTTTTTTTTACAAATATTTTCTTTTATTTACGTGAGTTACTTATTTCATGTACTCACTTTGTACCCAATTCATGACCAAAAATAAACTTTTGAAGTGTTATTCACGTCTAGAGATGACAAGTCATTTCGTAACCTTCGCACTTTGACTTTTCGAGACTTAATAAATTCATATGCAAGAGAGAATCATTCTTGATGCATATCTTATCTATTTTTTTCCTTAAATATTAATCCATTTCTGCTATATTTCCTTCTATATTCCAATATCTGCCTTCCTTTCTGTTATTTTCTGCCTTATGCACTTCTACAGAGTCTGAACGAGGGTGATATAATATTATTCCAGTTTTACGTCACGGTCTCCCTTTTCTACCGAGGGCTAGAACGGTTGCCTTCATGCGAAGGACTTGTTTTGGCATATGTAATCGTCACCCTGAGTGCATGCCCTTGCTAACCTCAGACCGTGACGGGGCGCGAACCCTCGACCTGACGCCTCAAAGCCGCGGACGCTACCGCTTGAGCCACGGTGACTACGGGTGATATAATATTAACGTTGATAATTTTTTTTAATTGAAACTTGCACATCTCTGATGTCCTTGATGATTGAGGAGAAAGAATTCTACGCTCGAATTTTTAGAATTTCGAAAAAGTTGACTCAAAGAAATCGTGGAATAACGGAGAGACAAATTCACACTTTCCACAAAAAAATTGAAGGAAGGCTGAGGACGGGTTGGATACTGATGATGCCCAACTGCCTCTATTTTTCAGCTGAGGCACCCTTTATGGCATAAGCGGGATAAGGTGGTATGTAAAAAAAGAGTAAACACACACACACACACACGCACGCACGCACACACACATACATACAAATGCAGCCCCCTTATGGAATCCGCACTAGAAAAAGCACATAGCTAAGCTTGAAAAAGTTCAGAGACATGCCACGAAACTAGTGCCAGAAGTACGGAATCTCAGTCATGATGAGAGGCTGAGGGAATTAGACTTACCACACTCGAAGCTAGAAGATTGAGGGGGGATATGGTGACAGTCTTTAAATTCCTTCATGTTTATGATAGAGTGGATAGGGATCGATATTTTGATATGGCTGGCTCTAGAACTAGAGGTCATAGTTTGAAGCTTCGTAAGAAAACTTCTTCGCAGGATGTAAGGAAATACTTTTTTTCATTGTAAGAGTAGTTGATAATTGGAATTCGCTAAGCGAGGAAGTAGTTAATGCTATTTCAATCCATAGTTTTAAGGATAGGTATGATAAGTGTCACTAAGTACAATATGGAACCGATCAGGAGACGGGAAGATACGAGCTTTGGGCTCTTTCCCGTAAACACAATTAGGTAATCACACACACACACACACACACACACACACACACACACACATATATATATATATATATATATATATATATATATATATATATATATATATATATATATATATATATATATATATATATATATCACACAGACACATACACACACTTTGAGTGTTGTGACTTGTCAGAAGTGAAGGGATAATAAAAGCTGCGTCCTGAATACGCCAATATATTCGTTGCAGAGATGTAGGAATAGCAAAAGAACCGTAAACGAGTCATGAATTCAACCATTGACTCGATCCTAAATAACAGATTTCTCTTAAAATTACTTATCTTTTATTGTAGACTTAAGCATACAACACTATCTTTTCCTCTAAAGATACTCCAAAGATATAAGGCTGACTATCAGTTAAACACACACACACACACCCTAACTGCTGTTCACAGGGGATATTCCGGAGGATGACTATCAGTAAAAAAAAAAAAATACCATAATTGTTGTTCACAGGGGAAATTCCGGAGGATGTCAAAGAGGACAACCCTTCTGATAGAGTCTGTGTCACTTACATCAGACTTGCACAGATAAGTGGAGTTCTTATGAGAAAATAGCGAATTCTCCACTTGACCTACTAAAAACGTGTATTGTTCCTGTCTTTCTATTTGCTAATTCGTAACGAAATATGAACACGTAGCTTCTCTCTCGCCAAATTTTCTTTTTGTGTGTACTCAAGTCCACTAAATTGTAAATTAGTATTGTAAAGCGTTAGGTTTGTCATCTAATGTAGTGTAAGTGCCAACATATCAGCAAAACGTATTGTGGAACAGTGCCAAAATATCAGCAAAACGTATTGTGGAACAGTGCCAAAATATCAGCAAAACGTATTGTGGAGCAGTGCCAACATATCAGAAAAACGTATTGTGGAAGTGCCAAATATAATTAATCTATCATTCGCGTAACCTTGTATGCAAAATAGTATTATGATAAGTGCCACAATTAACGTTCGTTCGTTCCGGTTTTACGTCACGGACTCCCTTTTCAACTAAGGGCTAGTATAGCTGACTTCTTGCGAAGGACTTGATTTGGCAGATGTAATCGTTACCCTAAGTGCATACCCTTGCTAACACCCACCTTTATTTATTATGCGCTTACAGTTCTTTAAATTTTAACCGCATATTGGGAGTGCCAAGTCTCTCACCTAACTGATTAAAAGTGTTTACATGTCTTGAGAGCTGTACCTTAGCTGGCACTGGTGCTAAGGCACACAACAAATTTATGAGTATATACTGCCCCTGTGGTAGGGGCAGTAGGAGGAGCTGGCAGTTGTGAAGCGACACAGGTTGTGGAAGAGCCGGGAGGATGGGCTGTGGCACTCCAGCAGTGCCATCTGAACGGTCGCTAGCTCCCTCGTCATTGCCCATAGAACAAAGTAATCCCCTTATTGTTTTCTTTTTTTTTATGTCGGCTACCCCCCCCCATTTAAAGGGGGAAACAGCCAAGGTAGATAGACAGATATATCTCCAAACTGCACTGTAGAATGCAAGAGTGCCAGTCTCTCATTAATATGATTGTTAGTATGAATGTCTTGAAAACTGTACTGTGCAATTGAGCAGTGCCACTTTCGTGCAATTCATAATTCTAAGTAGGAAGTTTTATGAAGCACCATTAACTAGCCTGCTGGCTAGTACAGTGGTAACACTGGTTCGCATTCACAAGGTCGAGAGATCGGTTCCCATCCAAGACCGAGAGTTTAAGCTGTTTACTGGCAGGTTACTGCTGTGGTTGGTCATCACAGTGGGGGGTTGGGGCTTGCCCCGCCTGACGAATACCCATTGTATAATAGAAATAAAGGTTATAATAATAAAATAATAATAATAATAATAATAATAATAATAATAATAATAATACTCAAGAGTCGAATGGCATATTCAGACACTCTACATTACACTCAAGTATTTTACATTACACTAAAGTATACTTATAATTCGAGTCATTCATTTTAATACCGTATAAATACTTCTGAATTTATAACCAATTACTATGGTTACAAATCGGAATTCACAGCATCAAAGCTATCTTAACCCTATGGCCCGATTTCTTAAACAGTGTAAACCTAGGAAACCATATTGTTAGTTAGCTAGACACACAAATGGATTTCATAAACGCATCTGACGTGGTTCTGTGTATGGCTAGGATCCCGTACGGGATCCTTGCCATACACAGAACCACGTCAGATGCGTTTATGAAATCCATTTGTGTGTTTCTGTGTATGGCTAGGATCCCGTACGGGATCCTTGCCCTACACAGAATCACGTTAGATGCGTTTATGAAATCCATTTGTGTGTGTCTAGCTAACTAACAATATGGTATCCTAGGTTTACACTGCTTAAGAAATCGGGCCAATGTCATTAATTCAATTGACTATAACTGTATCATAATAACAAAAGAACATCAGTGGGTTTGGACAAACAAACAAACAAACAAAGGAGGTTAAGAAGTAATGACTCCTGAATGACACTGTACATTATATAACAAAATGGCGGTTTTAATGGCAGTTCCTAATCTAACTGCATGTAAATAGTTCCGGTTTTACGTCACGGAGTCCCTTTTCTACCAAGGGCTAGGACGGTTGCCTTCTTGCGAGGGACTTGCTTTGGCAGATGTAATCGTTACCCTGAGTGCATGCCCTTGCTAACCTCAGACTGTGAGGGGCGCGAACCATCGACCTGACGCCTCAAAGTCGCGGACGCTACCGCTTAAGCCACGGCGACTACCACTACATGTAAATAGTAATAAAAGAAATTTTTATGACAACGCATAAGCAATAGTGTCTTCCCTTCCCCTAGGCATGAAGAGATATAAAGCAAAATGTAACAGAGATGAGTGTTATGACTTGGCAGATGTGAAAGGATAATAAGTGATGTGTAACGAATATGCTGGAAAGTAGTCACCGTGGCTCAAGCGGTAGCGTCCGCGACTTTGAGGCGTCAGGTCGAGGGTTCGCGCCCCGTCACGGTCTGAGGTTAGCAAGGGTATGCACTCAGGGTAACGATTACATCTGCCAAAAAAAGTCCTTCGTATGAAGGCAACCGTCCTAGCCCTTGGTAGAAAAGGGAGTCCGTGACGCAAAACCGGAACATGCTATGTAGATGTAGGCATAGAAAAGGATCCATAACTGAAGGAAGAAAATGAAACGCCTGAGCATCAGTGTTCTCTTTAAGACATGGATGGTGGTCTGGCTTACGGCGAATGTGTTCTTTGGCTCGGCCATCCCCTAACAAAGGGACTTCGGCCAACAGTGTTCTTTTCAAGACATGCATGGTGGTCTGGCTTACGGTGAATGTGTTCTTTGGCTCGGCCATCCCCCTAGCAAGGGGACTGCGGCCAATATATATAAACTGATCTGTGCATCTTATAATAATTACTGGAGGTGCAACAACTACTCAGGAAAATAATCTGTTATAATAATACAAGAGTGATGAAAGGAATAATGTAGTCACCGTGGCAAAGCAGTAGCGTCCACGACTCTGAGGCGGCAGATAGAGAGTTCGCGGTCTGAGGTTAGCAAGGGCATGCACTCAGGGTATCGATTACATCTGCCAAAACAAGTCCTTCGCAAGAAGGCAACCGTCTTAGCCCTTAGTAGAAAAGATAGTCCGTGACGTTAAACCGACTCTCAGTGATGTAAGGCATACTTATTTCCAAGACTACATGTTCCACATGTGGGCTATGCCTCTTATGAGAGATGCACATAAGGTTGATTATAATATCTTTATATAAACACAGGGAAATTGTTTTGGAGCTAACAGAGAACATGTTGAAAAGTATATCACTTTCATGCCACAGAATCGACTCCTCCTTTCACTCATGTTATTTTTAGCATGCTTACACATCTAATGGGTCAATAAATAATATAATACGTACTGACACACACACACACACACACACACTATATATATATATATATATATATATATATATATATATATATATATATATATATATATATATATATATATATATATATATATATATATATTATAAAACTATGCTATTTTGTGTGTGATTTAATGAATCCTATTTTTTTATTGAATGTTTTCCTTCTGTCTGTAATAAAATGTGATTACTGATCTCCAATCATCTGCATGTGATATTTGTACCTCTCATTTAGAAGTATGGAGAATGTACGCTACTATTTAATTCATTTTCCATTGCCTCAAAATCACGTTCTGTAACTTTTACGTCTGTCTGTAATTACTTGGCATGCAGCGGAGCTTATTTACTGCGCACATACCATTATCATCACAGTCTCAACTTTAGTTTATGCAGTTGCTGTAAAAAAAAAAAAAAAAAAAAAAAAAAAAAAAAAAAAAAAAAAAAAAAAAAAAAAAAACATACACACACACACAATCAATGGAAGATAAACAATTAAAAAAAAAGAGGAGACAACCTACCTGAGTACACATTCTTAGACGAATATATAATAGAAAAAAGAAGAAGAAAAATTTAAATAAAAACTTAAGTCACCTTGTGAATAACTACAGCTGCAGCAGGTTATCAGAGACGTCAGGGGAATTATAATCTAAACAAGATTTCAAGACCATCTACAGACCACTCTGTCTAGTATCTACCTTCGCTGGAAGTAAGTTTTGTAAAGTAAAAAAAGGCGGGCTGGATCATCCAGAGTTTATGGACCACTCTGTCGAGCATCTACCTTCGCTGCAAGTAAGTTTTGTAAAATAAAAAAAAGATGGGCTGGACCATCCAGAGTTTATGGACCACTCTGTCGAGCATGTACCGTCCTTGGAAGTAAGTTTTGTAAAGTAAAAAATGGCGGGCTGGACCATCCAGAGTTTATGGACCACTCTGTCGAGCATCTACCTTCGCTGCAAGTAAGTTTTGTAAAATAAAAAAAAAAGATGGGCTGGGCCATCCAGAGTTTATGGACCACTCTGTCGAGCATGTACCGTCCTTGGAAGTAAGTTTTGTAAAGTAAAAAAAGGCGGGCTAGATCATCCAGAGTTTATGGACCACTCTGTCGAGCATCTACCTTCGCTGCAAGTAAGTTTTGTAAAATAAAAAAAAAAAGATGGGCTGGGCCATCCAGAGTTTATGGACCACTCTGTCGAGCATGTACCGTCGTTGGATGTACTTTTTGTAAAATATAAAAGGCGGGCTGGACCATCCAAAGTTTATGAAACACTCGATCGAGCATGTACCGTCGTTGGATGTAATTTTTGTAAAATAAAAAGGCGAACTGGATTATTGAGTGTATGGGCCATTGGCTCGAACGCAAACCTTCACTGGATTTTTTTTTTTTTAAATACAAGGAGGAACTGGACCACCGAAAGCTTATGGACCACTCGGTCGTTCAAGTACCTATACTGGTTGTAACTTTCGAAAAATAAAAAAGGTAAACTGGACCATCGAAAGCTTATGGACCACTCGGTCGAGCATGTACCTTCGCTGGAATTTTTTTTTTTTTTTAAGGCGCAGTCGACCAGCGAGTGCTTGTGGACTATTCGGTCGAGCAAGTACCTCCACTGTATATATATCTTTTATATACTAAGGCGCACTGGACCATCCAAAGCTTATGAACCACTCGGTCGAACAAATACCTTCGCTGGTTGTAAGATTTTTAAAGAACCATCGGAGAACTTATGGACTGTTCGCGAGCGCATACCTTCACTAGATGCAACTTCTAGAAACGATGATAATTTCTGTAATTAGTATGGAAATCAGTCTTATCAAGACTTTGGCCCTATGACGTCAGATGCCTTTCAAGACAAGAAAAAAATGGCATTAAGAAAACTGCAAATGACGTCACAGTGCCAAAGTCATGATGGGACTGATTTCCAGTTTCGAATTTTATGGTCATCATAGATCATGCCTGGAATAGTAAACGCCGTGGCTCAAGGGGTAGCGTCCGCGACTCTGAGGCGTCAGGTCGAGGGTTCGCGCCCCGTCACAGTCTGAGGTTAGCAAGGGGCATGCACTCAGGGTAACGATTACATCTGCCCAAACAAGTCCTTCGCAAGAAGGCAACCGTCCTAGCCCTTGGTAGAAAAGGGAAGTCCGTGACGTAAAACCGAAACTGATCATGCCTGGAATAATGGAGATATCACACCATTCAAATCTCCTTAGAGTTGTTGAGAGTGAGAACTTTATTATATATATATATATATATATATATATATATATATATATATATATATATATATATTTTTTTTTTTTATGATTGACACCAGAACGGGCCAAAAAATAGTAAAATAAAACATCCCTCATCAGGTCTGGGCAAGAAGAATATATAAAATAAAGAGAAACAGAAATGGAGAGTGTAATGACTTGTCAGATGTGAAGGGATAATATGAGGTGTGTAACGAATATCCAAGAATATTCAGTGTTGATGTAAGCATAGAATAGGTAAAGATAAAAGAAGTCAGGATGGGCAAGTTCTTTTAAGCCATACCGCTTCATTTCCATTGTTACAGTTACGGCTACCCTGCTGGAGCCATGCAGTGAAAATAAAATAAAAAAAAACTTACAAAATGTAATTCATCTTAACATGTTTGTCGGTAAAAAGTTTCTCATTATAGATTAATGATGATGATGATGAGGATCTGATTTTACGTCATGGACTCCCTATTCTAGTAAGGGCTAGGATGTTGCCTCCTTTCGAAGGGCTTTGCTTTGACAGTGTGACCGTTACACACTGAGTGAATGTCCTTTTAACCTCCGACCGTGGCGGGTCTCGAACCGACGACCTAATGCTGGCGTCACACATAGCCAAAACTCCCGACCCGACTCTTAAGACCACGTTCCGACGGAATGTTCGCTCAATCCTTGGAGATCCGGCAGATTTTTTAGCCGACAGGTGCATTCCTGTGCCTGTCGGAAGTGCGTCATACGTCCGCGTAAGCATTCCTATGGATCGTAATTGCAATCGTACGGAGTAGTTTGGATGCGTAATTTAGCGTACAACTGATCATACGCAAACGTAAGTCTCATCATAGAAAACGGGAATTTAAATTTTTGACCGTTACGACTGGGCCAACCATGCTCCCGACGCTCCCTACCCATCGTAGGGGAACGTACACGTTCGTAGGGGGTTGTTCATTTTCATTATTTTATACTGAGAAGATATTAAGTTTAATATTTTACATTTAATAATGTAATAATGTTTCATCTTTGTCATTCACAGAATCCTTCAAATGTAAGTTGTATGTACTGGTATACGCAAATAAAAAGTAATTTGGTATAGTTATATTTGCCCTTACTTTTCCATTTATATAA
This sequence comes from Halocaridina rubra, assembly GCA_037179515.1. NCBI lineage: Eukaryota > Metazoa > Arthropoda > Malacostraca > Decapoda > Atyidae > Halocaridina > Halocaridina rubra. Next base: position 29,789 of record JAXCGZ010017411.1, on the reverse strand, counting down.
TTATGTTAGAATTGATCCTAGTGAACAATAAATATATGGAAAATATATATATATATATATATATATATATATATATATATATATATATATATATATATATATATATATATATATATATATATATATATGGGATATTTGTGAAAGTATAACCCTGATTTATATATTTGGCACTTCAGCTACTTATATATATAAGTAAATATATGTTGGCCATGTATGTTAATATATTTCATATATTTAGTTTGACACATTTATGGATTTGATTAATTCATATTTTGATATGAGGGAAAAAATAAATGCACTAATATCATGGTAAACAATAAGAAATGCACTAATATCATGCTAAAACAATAAGAAATGCGGCAAGCGGAGCAGGAAAACTGAACGCCCAGGACTGGGTTGTCAGAAATGAGACCACGCATGCGCGTGCTGTCTTTTCGTACTGCGCTGCCAGACGTATAAGCGAATTTTTAAATTTTTAACGGTTCCAGACCCGGAGGACTGCGTACGCCGGGTAGGATCGATCCTCTGGATCGTACGCGGGCGTACACCTTCTCCTACGCCCACGTACTATCAAGAAAATCGATCTTACCCATCGTACGCAGTCTTCTACGACTGATTTGGTCTTCTGAATCACGGTGATTATTGGGTGCAGCAGCCAATTATCGTAGGCCCTCCACGACGGTTCAGGACCCCCTCGATTTTTTAAACTACGTAGGACCGTTAGGATTCCGTCGTACGCGGACGAAAAATTACACCCGATTATCGTAATGATGTCATTGCTGCTGGGAGGATTCCGTCTTTAGACGGTTTTAAGAGTCGGGTCGGGAATTTTGGCTATGTGTGACGCCAGCATAACGAAACAAAGTCGCGCGCATTACCACAGGATTATGGAAATTGATAATAATTAACTAAAATACCCTTACTGAAGTCTAGTCTTACTGAATGTTGCGTTTTATTACTGGCACCAAAAACGCAGTGTTGTACTTGTTCGATCTACTGAGTAGACAAGAGCTAACACAAAACTATCTCTTTCAGCCTCTCCTCTTCCTATTGTTTATCATTCGTTTTACTTTTTGTGGTTTATACCCTCCTGTAGAAGGCTTCGCCTCCTCTCTACCTTGTCCTTGAAATTCTACTTTTCTTCATCTCAATGTTTCCATGGTGCCCGGGCCCGATGAGGGGAATATTCATGCCTGTTCCGGTGCCACTTATAAAAAAAAATGTTGTCCTCTGAACCCAACGAACAATTCTGGGAAAACGACAAATTTGGGGATACAGCGAGTTTAGCAAAGCTCGAGTAAGACTCAATACTTCAGAAATTATGAAAGAATATATCTTGGCCCGATTTCTTAAACAGTGTTAACCTAGGATACCATATTTTTAGTAGCTAGACACACACAAATGGATTTCATAAACGCATCTGACGCAGTTGTGTATGGCTAGGTATCCCGTACGGGATCCAAGGCCCGATTTTTTAAACAGTGTAAACCTAGGGTACCATATTTTTAGTTAGCTAGACACACAAATGGATTTCATAAACGCATCTGACGAGGTTCTGTGTACGGCTAGGATCACATACGGGATCCAAGCCATACACAGAAACGCGTCAGATGCGTTTATGAAATCCATTTGTGTCTAGCTAACTAACAATATGGTATCCTAGGCAGATGATATGAACTATGGTTAACAGTGGCTCTTGATTATGTGAATGAAGTTGTGTATTGAAGTAAGGACGCGGTAGAACCTGTTTCATTCATTTCCATAGTCTAAAAACCTATTTTACTTACAAATCATGAATAACAACGATAAAATAAAAAATTTCAATCCCAGACAACCTGAGTTCGACTTCATAAATAAAATTAAAAATTTAAGGAATTATGATTCCATCTTTTCTCTAAGATGACGCAACTTCAGCTTCCTAGGTTGAGTTATGGAGAAAATCTTCACCACAACCTCATGGAGATGAAAAGGAGAGGGTAGTGGCATCTCTTATATAGCACTGAGGGAATAGTATAAGCTAGCAGAGGCGTTGGGTCAACGCCTTTCCTGCAGCATTCGTGAGTGGGTTTCCCAATAGCTTCTGGGTATGGATTCGGTTTTACGTCACGAACTCCCTTTTCTACCAAGGGCTAGGACGGTTGCCTTCTTGCGAAGGACTTGTTTTGGCAGATGTAATCGCTACCCTGAGTGCATGCCCTGGCTAACCTCAGTACGTGACGGGGCGCGAATCCTCGACCTGCCCCCTCAAAGTCGGGGACGCTACCATTTTGCCACGGAGACTACTGCCCA